>JAVYIG010011526.1:0-60148 GCA_035222895.1 Strongylocentrotus droebachiensis | reverse complement strand
CAATTTTTTCACGAGTACAACAGCCTAACTACGCAACGCTACGCAACTCTTCGCAGATCCAGTGTGAAAGGGGCTTAAGGAAAAAAAAATCTTCCAATAATTGCGGTCCTTTTTTAATACTATAGAGCCCTCTCTTGTTGAGTTTCATAATGGAAAAACGACCGTAAAGACTTTCAAGAAATCAACCTAAAGCCTCGGTCACAAAATGCGAACCATTACGAACTGTTACGAACGCCGTACGAACGTTTTTCAGACATGGAAATTCGGGAAGACAATGGAAAAACAGGGGAGATTCGTACGAAATTATCGTTTCGTACGAACCTTTATGACGTAGCATTAGCAATACCAAACCCTAATTGTTCATCCCATAGAAATCATGTTTGGATTTACATAATAGTTATTATTGTATTGTTCGTATATTCCAATAGATGATGGGCAAGCCTATTACAATTGCCTTAGATTTATTTATCGCCAGTCCTTGGAAATGTGCTATGGCGCAAAAGCTTGAGCATGAAGTTCTTTTCTCCCTTGTAATTATGTCACAGTGTTCTGTAATGGATAGGTTAATAAAGCAATCGCATGACAAGTAAAATAGCGTTTACATTTAGAAAAAAAGAACTACAGGCAAAACAAAAAATAGCACAGAATTTTCCCACTTTTTGTAACATACAACGTTATCTGTATTGACTACAGGAACCATCTTTTGTTATTTATACAATATGTAATTATCTTTGTACTTTGTATCTGGAAATCCCAAGTTCAGCGATAGCACTAATCAAATATTTATTAACAATACGTGCATACTTATGCAAATGATTATAATTAATATGAGACAGTTTTCCATATCAGGCGTATGATGACAGCATTGCGTATCACGTGATCGATTAGGCCCAAGTCATACCTTGCCAAAATCTACGCGTTAACAATACCAATAACTATGACAACTAAATTTGGTATTTTTATGATTTGATATTGTTCTGGCTCTGGCATCATATCCTTACAGAGTGTTCAGAAAAAAATTGATAACCGATAATAGCAGTAAGAGGCTGTGATGACATTCCGCCCTTCAAAAGTGGTATTAGACGCTAATTAATGGACTTGTGGATTTCCAATATTGACTGTATTATGTAACTCGAGGGGGTGGAGGGTTAGGTGTTGTCTTGGAAGAAACATTTGGGGTAAAGGTATTTCCAATGATTTTTTGTTTGTTTTTTGTAGTAATATATAATTCATTTACGAATATCAACCTTTATTTTTACTCATTAGGTTGAATAATACAGCCAGCCTTTATTATACGAATTGGTGTAGATTTCGTTTTTGGAGACTCGGTGTGACATGGGCTTGATACTAAAGAACCCGTGTAGCTAGGTCGCATCATTTGAAGGACTTGCTCAGTCTCTCTATACGATTGCTATAAGCTTGCATCGGCGCGCTTGAAAAATTCAATTGATAGATTTGACTGATTTCATTTGATTTGTTCGTCGCGTTTTTTAGATTACAAAATCAAAATGGTTGCTGGTTGCGGGCCAAAGATTGCTAAGCTTTCCTTGTTCGTCTTAAACTTCTGTATTTGGGTGAGTAGACTACATTGCATGTATACATGTCCAAGCTCAATTTGAAATACTGAGTTTAATGTATACCAGCATTAAGGCATACATGTATGTTATATGCCATCCGTTAGCTTGTGTGTACATGCGTTTTTTAATAATTGTCTTGTGTGTAAAAAGACAATGCAACTTTGACGCTTAAATGTTCAGACGAAAATGTACACAGTTTAGATTCATATTCCCTTAAAATTTCGCCCTGTATTAAATCATGCAAGCCCCCTTAAAACATGTATTATACACTATAAATATGACGGAAAAAGAAAACGGACCAAATATACAGTTCCTCATTCTACCCTCAACGATTTCTGTGGTAGACAAAGGAACATTCCCACACTGCTATAAAGTAAAAATGTGTAGAACAGGTGTCACATGCATATTCACCTGTTCCACACATTTTTACATAATAGCAGTGAAGGGATATTCCTTTGTCTACCACAGAAATTGTTGAGGGTAGAATGAGGAACTGTATATTTTGTCCTCTTTCTTTGTCCGTCATGTTCATAGTGATAGTCGTTGTGAAATTCCAGAGCACATTTCGTGACGTATAAATAAATTAGACATGGCACATGGCATGTGCAAAACACAATGGTACGGTGGTGGACTGTTCTGAATTTGAAGTTGTGAATTAACTTTTGGCCTGGAAGCGCCTATACATGTACCAATGAGTGTTTAGAGATGGAGTCATATCTAGCTCATTCACTTTGTACTATATTCGATGCCACCACCATAAAATATGGCAGGCATGTGCTTAACTGGATCTTTCTTGCAGATACGTTGACACAAGATTCCTGCCCAGCTGCAAACTAACGGGCCATTTTCAAAGGGAAATATGCTTTTGTAATGATAATTACTTTTCGCTACCACTTGTCTGATCATGCATTTGTTTTAAATCGCAGCTTTGTGGTATCGTCCTGATCGGCGGAGGGGCTTATGTGACGATCAAGCACAATGACTACCAGGAGCTGTTCCTTGACGACACGATTCTGATCGTCTCATGGACCGCCATTGGTATTGGTATCTTCATCTTCATCGTCGGGTTCTCGGGGTGTTGCGGCGCCCTGCAAGAGAGCAAGTGTCTTCTAACAGTGGTAAGGAAATACTCATGATGACGGCGATTGTGATGATTGTGAGGAGGATGATGGTGATGAGGATGGTGAGGATGATGATAGTGATGATGAGGATGATGATGGTGATGATGATGAGGATGAGGATGATGATGGTGATGATGACGATGAGGATGATGATGGTGATGATGATGTTGATGATTGCGATGATGGTGATGATGATAATGATGGTGATGATGGTGATAATGATGATGATGATTATAGTAATGTTGGTGATAATGATGATGATGGGTGATAATGGTAATGATGACGATGGTGATAATGATAGTGGTGATGAGGTTGATAATAATGATAATGATGATGGTGATGATAAAGATGGTGATGAAGGTAATGATAATGACGATGATGATCATGATGACACTAATAATAATGATGATGATGGTGATGATAATAATGATAATAATGATGATGATGAAGATGATGATGGTGATGATGATGATAAATGACGGTGATTATGATGGAGATGGTGACGATGACGAAGATGATAAAGAAAGTGATGATGATGATGATGGTGGTGATACTGATGGTGATGATGGTGATGATAATGATGGTGATGATGGTGATGGTGATGGTGGTGATGATGATGATGATGATGATAATAATAATAATTACCATGAAGATTGTGATGATGATGATGTTGATGATAGTACTGATGATGATTTATGTTGATAATGATGATACTGATTTGGTTTGGGTATGAATTAATAGGCCAAGTGCATTTTTTAATTTAGACAATACTTTAAAATAACGAACTAATATGCTTTACGTGATTCATATATTTATATCTCAAATAATATATTATACTGTCAGTTGTAATGTTGTTAATATTGTTGCACTTACCAAGAACCATTTAACAAAATTACCAAACTTCTTTCTGCAGTATTTTATCTTCTTGCTACTGATCGTACTGGCGGAAGGCTCTCTGGGAATCATGACATTCATTTTCAGTGGTGACGTAAGCATTTCACTCATTTATTTTGGTAGACCTCCCATTTAAATTAATATCATATTTGTAAATTGAATGTTTGAAAGGTTTGTTGTGAATATGTTGTCACACGCTATGTTAAAATGTAAATATACCCGAAGCTTCTTTTTGTTATAATATTTAACCAGCATCTTTTACAAGTAAACGGCAGCTATTATAAGTTAGTAAAATATATTTGTTTACAGGTTTTGATACGTACATGTTCTTGTTAAAGTTGATACTCTAAGCAAATAAATGTCCCTTAATTTGTTACCTACGGCAAGTATATGTTATTTTAAAGTTTTTCAATTACTTAGTTTATCACAAAAAAATTCTGTCTACTCGAAATCCTCAATTGAAATGTCGAAAATATCCGCCTCTCTTTGCATAGAAAATCAGTCACGGCGCTGGTCTACTATTTATGACCTCACGTCCGGGAAAGAGTATATTCACGTACCCGGGTGTTCCATAGCAAACATGTGCAGAGTGATACGATTTTCTGCATATTTTTGTTTCAAAGGCTGAAAAGTCTAATAAATCATAGTTCTATGTACAATTCTTTACCTTCCCCTAGTACTTCATAGTATTAATATCAATTCCCCTTTTAAAAATTATGACATATACATGCCAACGATGTGCTATTAGTCGATATTTTCACCATGTAATTTTTGTTTTGGTGTTGAAATCGGCCCAGGCACGGAGTGAACAGTAGCTGTCTACCCATGCACAGTTCATTAACATACACTACAGCGATCTCCCGATGGTTTCTTCTTCCTTTTCCCATGTTTTTCGCCTTCCTTGGCCCTGAAGATCCTTCATCTACCAATTCTGACACCGGTAGTCAGGAGCAAGTCTTTGTTAGTTGTTTTTCTTAGCTGGCAACGTCGCTTTCATTCTCTTGCAATTGCCGATAAACATATAACTAGCGCACGTACGTTCCATCACAAGCAAGCAGCGCCTATAGAGCAGCGGCTTGGTCTTACCTCCCGATTCTGCTCGCTTCACGAACGTTCATGCAAGAGCCGCATCACTCGCCAAAGTATTATAGAGGAAGCGCGCTTGCATGATCTCGTTCAAGTTTGATATTTTACAACATAAAATGTTTAACTGGTACTGTATCCTTTTTTGAGGCAGTCACACACATCTATGATAAGTACTATCATAGTTCTAGACCTATTCGTTTTTACAAAACTGCTCCTGTACCTTATCTGATGACAATATAATGCATCCGCCTATTCATACGTGCACGATTTAACTTTAATTCCTAAGCAGTAAACTCGTCTTAAATCTCTACCAAATATTAGGTGAATATGAGGATATAAAAAGAAATCAGCGACTGGAAAATGTTGCTTCGTTATTCTTCATTCAAATGAAAACAGAAAATCCATCAAATATACTCCCTAACAGCAACAAATCTAAGCTCTGACAGGATAGCATTTACGTAGGGATATCACTGCCATTCACTCTCACTGAGCCCATGAGTCCCGTTCGTGACGTCACGGATAGAGGCCCGACTCTACGTGCACTTCCGGGTTTCAGACTTTTTGGTAGAGTTTACTCGAATAAATTCATTATTCTAAACTTGTTTTGTCGGGTGGACACCATTTGGTGTTATTATGGGGGTTAAAAGCTTTCTATTTATGTAATTATCTCAGTATTTGGGATTGTCTTAGAGTATCAACTTTAAGGCACATTATTTTTTCATTTGTGTCTGTATAACATATTCAAGCTGCCTGACTATCCTGTTTTGGGACGTATTTTTCAAAAGAGTAACATTTACAAAAGTGATTTGCAAGCTAAATATATAATTTGGGGCCAATTAAAAGGGATCCTAAAAAAAAGTTGCCAATATTATTCACTGCATTTTTATGATCCATTTCTATCAATCCATATCCTGATAAGAATTTTCGGAGTGCAATTACTTATTAAATAATAATAATAATATGGATATTTATATTTATATAGCGTCGGTATCCGCCAGGCTCTGACGCTCATGGCGCTGTACATATTACAATTCTCGAACATATCACTTTCTTAACTAAAATGCAGGTAAACTAAAACAACACAAATTATTACGGTAAACCAAATATATAATATAGTTTTACTTATACTTCAAAGTTCGTTGGCTATGGTGAGAAAGATGGTAACGAATGTTAGGGATGGAGGGGGAGGGGAGAAGTTATACAATTTGGAAATTGCGTGGTTTATACATGGTCGGCAGAAATCTCCGTATGTTTCTCGTTGTCTGTACCATTCATTACGGATGCGAGCGCTCTTGTTCTGTCTCTTCTCTCCCACCCCTCCTCCCTCCCCCTCTCTCTCTCTCTCTCTCATATTCACCCTCTCTCTCTCTCTCGTTTTCTCTCTCTCTCTCTCTCTCTCTCTCCCTCTCTCTCTCTCACTCTCTCATCCCCTCTCTCTTACTCTCCCTTTCTCTCTTACTCTCCCTTTCTCTCTAGATTGAGGACAATATGACGAAGGGCATGCAGAAAGCTATAAATGAGACCTATGGTTTTAAAGAAGGTACAACCACAGCCGTAGATGACGTGCAGCAAACGGTAAGCGAATGCAACGTGTATCATTGATGATCAGTGTAACAGATATAGGCTCAATATCACTCCCCCCCCTCCCCATCGTCGAACAGTTAAAGCCTCACTGTACTACGTGTAGCTACTTGCTCCCTCTATATAAAAAAAACAATGCCTAATCGGTGACCATTGGTGCCCCATGATCCTCTTTTTCTTACGTTAATTGAGAGCTGGCTGAGTTGATGGGATAGCAACTTGTCAGTGAACCCCTGGGTGGTCTAATCCCTCCTAGCTAAACTAGTACAGATGGCCTTTAAAACAAATGGAGAAAGGAAAATAAGACATATCGATGTTACGTCACTTTCATGAATTGTACATGAGTTAATATTATACATTGCAGTGACTGCTCTTGACAATCAATGGAAGCATTATCATGAATGCGGATGGGGGGGGGGGGACATGTGCCCCCACCCTATCGAAGAGATTACAAAAAATGAGGGAGGAAATAAAAATCAATTCATTGATAGGCTTTTAGATTATTATTCTTATCCGAACGTAAGTAACAAAATGACTTTGCAATGGGAGGAGGGGGGTAATATGTCTTTATATTTCAATTTTCTTAGTGCACTGTTAAACTTGTGTAAAAAAGAAGGAAAACAATAGAAGAGGAAAGGATAAAGGGGAAAATCACTGCTTCAATTTTTTAAATATCAAATTCGTTCTTTAATAGTGCATTTGTCATATTAAAGTAATTATGTAATAAAATAAAAAGATAAAGGTGAAATGAAAAATGAAAGCATTTTCTCTCGAATTTTACTCTACCAATCGCTTTAGTTCGAGTGCTGCGGTGCTATGAAGTACACGGACTACACGACCTCTCAGCATCTTACACAGGGGTTGGCTGTACCCGAATCGTGCTGTAAACCTGGTAAAGAATGTACCGGCGGATCCAAGGGGAATCCCGTCTACCCAAAGCGAGTCTGGACAAATGTGAGTAGATACTTGATTTGACTTGACTTCCGTTTCAATAGAAAACGGATTATTTAATATATATGTTTACAAACAAAATATTGATTTGTTACATTAATTGCATCGTAAATTGATTTATATATTCATAAACATAGTATTGATTTACATCAATGAATTTAAAACAAATAATACAATACAATATATGATATATTTTCAATCATTCTGGTTTCCGTTCATCATGTTTAATTAGGCTCATGATCTCAAATGACGTCTTCATGATTTCTCTATCTTGCAGGGTTGTGTGCATGCCACGAAAGATACGATAAAGAGTCACTACCTTGCTATTGGGGGCGCTGCATTCGGTATTCTCATTTTACAGGTAAAAACATCTTCTCTGCTTTCCTTTTTTTTAAATACTTCTACTACTACTAATAATGATAATCATAATGATAATAGTAATAATTTCGTTTACCCACGAAAGCTTCATCAGCAATGATCATCGCTGTTCTTCCTATAAGGGCCCTGTAATTATTATTACCGGGAACTTATTCGCTCTTGGGTAGAGAATGGCAAATGTGAATTAATATTTTGCCCAAAGACATTGGTGTCGAGATAGGATTCGAACCCTCATCCCTTGGATCATTTTAATAAACCACTTTACATATTCACACTTCTTTGTTGATTTCCCCGGTAATCTCCCTGCTTTCTTGTATGCCAATCTGTTCGTTCGCTTTGAAGTTACTACTCTCAAAGAAACTCTTGCAAATGTTAACCCCAAAATTCATTATCCACTTGTTTTATTGCAGATAGTGACGATGGTCTTTGCTTGCTGTGTCATAAAAGGAATTGGCAGCGGTTATGACAAAGTTGCATAACGGAATCAATTCTTCTTTTTACTTATTTCAATAGAGTCCCACTCCTTCACTTTCGTGATATCAAAACAGAAGCTTGAATTCTATATACGATTGTAAAGACTTTCGGGAAAAAAAATCATGATATCCTTGTCCATCGCCTACTGATTGTGCGCACATTATAATGACGTACATGCATTACGTAATCTGAAAGTGTTTTGAAATTGCCCTTGAGTTGATTGAGTTCTCGAAAGTCTATGCGATCATGCTTCTGAAGCTCCATAGCCTATTTTCAATTCTATCCAAAGAGACTTTATTGTGCTTCAATTATATTGCCTAAATGAAAATATTTTGTACTGCGTCAAGCAGGTTGACCAATCCCTTACTGTTCCTCTCGTTCTAGTATTTTTTGAAATTTACTTTAGACTGACTAAATCTAAACTCTATTAACAGCAGTTAATGATATCTTAATCGAAGGAGAGCTAGGCAAAAACCTCGGAGTTCGTGCTATATCGTGCCGTATCTGTATCAAACATCGCGAATGTTAGCCAATTCACACGACGCCAGCCGACGCTATTAAAGACGATGCATACGTCTTTGTAATAATCAAGAATTTCATAAAACGGCATTTCAGAAATAAATGGAGAAAAAAACCCAGAATAATCAGAGACGGAGTGCTGTGGGCCTGCTTATAATTAAGGACACAAACAATGATAAAAGCAGAGTAATCATTATATTTGTAAAGTGCTGATAAACATGGCCGATATAATATTAGCGCTATATAAACCCAGATGTTATTGATATTAACATTCATGTTGTTTGAAGCATGCAAGTGGCAACATAAAGGAATAGATACACTTTTGTTAATCATGGATTGATAGATATGTATGACTTGTTAATATAGACTCTCAAATATTATGATATTGGAATCATAATGACTGCTATATCAAATTCAAATCAAATAATGTTGAAGATAATGAAAGAACTAAGCATCTTTGTCAAAGAAAATATTTAACTTTCAAAGCATACCTACTCACTAATCACTATTCTCACTTTAACTTATAATCATTCTTCCTTATTGCAATATTTTAAGGGAGCGCGAGACAATATAAGGGGTGATTCGTCATTTTGAATGACATGAAATTTGCTATTGAGTGGCCAAAGTAATTACACATTAAAGCGCTTTGATGCATATTAAGTAAATCATAACATGTATATAACAATATGATTTACCATTTAATTATTATCTTAACCTCGATAAATTATTCTCAATTATGTTAATATTTGAACCGACAATAATGATTTAAAGCGATTATTAATATTATATTGATTTGACATGTCGTAAATGTAACGTGAATAAATGCATTGAATTAAATTCATTGCAATTCAAAATTAAAATTACTTTCTTCTTTTCTGTTCCTTTAAATTGATATATGGTAAATGTAAAATTTGTTAGGTCAATGAATTAAATTCGTTTCAATTCAAGTTTTAGTTACTTTCTGTATTTTCCTTTGCGTTCTTTTATAGATATATCGACTGCTATGAGAGGCCTAGCTGTTTTTTATAGGTTCAAGGGGACGTCCAAGCGCGCCTCGGGGTCATGGCAAAATGCAACGTCCCCGAGAGCCTGTATAGAAACAGCTATGCTTCGAAAATTAAAGCAGTCGATATATCATTTATATACCGAATTATTCACACAAAAATCTAACAAGAATTCTTACTTTATCCTTTTCCTGGGTAAATATTGATGAAAGCATTACAGAAAATCTGAGACACTGTCTATTAATCTTTGCTGGAAAGATGACTGAATGTTACAATCATTTGGGAATCGGAGACCAAAAGCACTGTATTGTATCCGCGCTCGCATAAAGTAACTTTTAACACGTAAACCAATTGGGATCTCATCAAAATTTAACTATTCGGCCCGTTAGCCGGGGCATGCGGGCATCTTTTAAAATACTGTTCATCGGTAGGCGGACATGGTTAAAATCACGACTCTAATTGTGAACAATCTAAGGGCTACATTTCTAAAGAGAGGTATATATACGTTATATGTCCTAAATTTTTCATATCTAAATACATTGAAATGAATTCGTTTCAGTTTTAAGATACATTTCCCTCTATTTTCTTTCGGTATTTTCTTTTTTTAAATTTACAAAAAAGAGAAGTAATATACACGCAGTAAATAAATAATCAATGAATGTAATGCCTTTTCTTCAAAATACTGTTGAGTATTTGTAACATATTTTTTTAAAGAAAAGATGGTAATCTGTTTTAAGATCAGGTGAAATACAATTATTACTTTTTAGATATTCTTTTTTTGATAAATAGCCTCATATAGCATGAAGCTCATAGACACAGTAGAAAGACGACATTGGCTCAACATAGATCCACACTTGAGGTCTATGTTAGTGTTAGCATCGACAATTTGATTTTTTTACATTTCACCGAAAAATGAAAAGTGATTCACATGTTCTGAAAATTATATTTTTCCCGAAAAAAACATATACATTCGTAAATATCTTTTTACGATAGACCTGATCTTTATTCTGTGACTAGACCTATAAACTGTAAATTATACTATAGACTTACTTGAAAAGGGCTTTTCTAGCCATCCCACACAGTATAGGAGTAAATGTAGAAGGGTGTGGTGAGAGAGAGTGAGAGAGAGAGAGAGCGTGAGAGAGGGAGAGAATGACCGTGAGAGCAAGAGAGGATTGGGGGGGGGGGGGGGGGTGAAAAGAAAAGATAAAGGACAGTAAAGCATAAAGCTAAGTATAATTGCTCTGCTAGCATGCCCTTTGTTTTTGTTTTCTTTATGTGTTTTATTGAACAACCAACAAACGATCACAATATTTACAAGTTATTATAAAAAGATTACAAAAAAACAGTAAAACGCAGATCAAAACCTCACGAAAGGTACATTTACACTAAGATGCAGACAATTACATGCACATGTACCGATACAACATTATAAAACAGCATTATAAAACATACTTCCATTTTTGAAAGTGCAAGGGCAGTTTGTTTTACTTTTTTGCAATACGATATTCAAGATCTTTATTATAGTCAATGTAAGTTCTGAAACCCTGAAAATTGGGTATTATACTTTGAAATTTGCATAAATAAAATATGTAGTATTTAATCATAAGAAATAAATACGTCAAAAACATATCCTTTTCATGGCCAAACATTCTTTCAAATATTGAAATATTCACTACTTTATTAATCTTCTGATTAATAGTTTTAATGGTATCATCCAAAATGGGTTTTACAGTCTGACATTCGATGAAAAGATGTAGGTAAGTCTCGGGTTCATTATCGCAAAATGAACAATTAGGAGAATTCTTTCGTTTAATTTTGAACAAGAAGTTATTTAATGCTATGGCTTAATGAAATAGTTTGAAATAAAATGAACGAATGCGAGTGCTTATAGAACATTTGAAACTATCAATATGAATCTTGTCCCAATTAACAGGGTTGGGGTCAGAAAGTTCTTTCCAGAATGTTAATTTCTTTTCGATAACATGTGGCTCTAGAATGACATTATAAGCATATTTGGGAACCTTCCTAGCTTGCACAAGTTTGTTGATAAAGGCATGGACGATTACATCATGATTAATATCTGATGAGACCAACCAATCAGAAGGAACATTTTGCATAAGAAAATCGTATTTCCTCCTATCCCTAGGATTAATATATCGTAATCAAGTATCAATTCTTCAAAAGGTTTGCTACCAGGGTGAGGAGGACTAAGCAAATCACTTATAAAAAATAATCCCTTTATCAATCCAATCCTGATAAAAAAAAAATTCTTGGATTTTGAACTAATATTCTTATTAAACCAAATACATTGACAAGATTCAATTGAAGAAAAAGCCATATCAAATTCAGCTTTCACAAAGTTTTCTCTAACAATGTACCACGTTCGAAGGGAATCAGCTAATTGACTCGAGTATAATTTGTTCAAAATTTGGTCAGGGGCATGAGCCTTTCATAAAATATTCTTCTCTTTATTGAACTTTACTAAAACAGCATGCCCTTTGTTTTCCAGCGGACACGTTAGTGTTCCTTTAATACAATTAATACAATCCATTATTGTGAAATGTTACAACCTTGAATACTTCTATGTGCATTTAAACTCAACAGGTTTGAATGGATTTTGAGAACTAGTATTCTTATTAAACCAAATACATTGACAAGATTCAATTGAAGAAAAAGCCATATCAAATTCAGCTTTCACAAAGTTTTCTCTAACAATGTATCACGTTCGAAGGGAATCAGCTAATTGACCTGGTTTTTATACTATGAAACTTCTTATTCGGGGGCAATAAACTCTTCTTGATCTCGTCTGCCAAAACAATCAAGTCCATATCAAAGATGACCTCATCTGCTATTAAGGTGATAATGAGGCCTCCTTATACACGCGTTGTAACCATGGGGCCTAGTAATCACATACGATATAAATATTAATCTTATCACTAAATATATTTACATAATTATGTGACGTCAAACTGAATTCTGTAAATATCAGGATTCCGATAAAGAAAACAAAAAATGCAAATATTTGGACTTTGGTTCTAGTAACGGCACTCTAATTACTATACTAATAAAAGTATATTTGATACATTTGTTTATTAAAAAGAGAGAGATGTGAATAGAAAGATATATAGAGAATGAGAAAGATCAAGAGAGAAAGAGAGATAGACAGAGAGAGAGAAAGAGAGAGAGAGAGCGAGAGAGAAAGAGAGACCATTTTACCGATCAGTTTATGAAGACAAAACGCCCTTTTTCATAAAGCTTGTTATAATAACTGTTATAAGCAACTGGAATCGTGGCATTTGATTGGCTGAGAGCAAATTTCTTCATAGAATCAGTGTCCTGGTTTGTAACCCAACAACTCCCCTGCATAAAATATTCGATAATTTTTTTTCTAAATCATAAATATGTTTAATCAAATAGGTTGTCACGCGTGCATATCTACTTTAATATAGCCGTATGACATCGAAGAAAGGAAGATAATGTTGTGTATCCATCTATGTTTATATATTGTTTCATATATTAACTTATCGCATGTAACTCATGCATCTAATCAGTCAAAATTATTATTTTCTTATTTCGTATTTCACATATTACAACGTTTTCAAAAAATAAACGGTACAGAGAAACATGCATTTTTGTTGTCAGAGACGAGAAGACAATGTGAGTACTTCTTATCAATTACTTTGCATGCAGTATAAATTGGAAAGACTAGTAGATGAGCCTACTGAGGAAACTACACTTGTATGTTATAGGCCCCAAAAGATAATATAGATTTCTATTCTTTAAGAACCAAGGGAACGATCGGGCAATGCATGATTACAGAAAATTTTGTTTCACTCCCCTCCCTCGTTCCGTTCCACACAACTTCCGATCCACCAAATTGCTTCAGACTAAAATATTTACTCCACCACAGCATACCTTGTCAATTAATCGAAATATTATCCCGCCAAATCAGATACACCATGTACCTGTCCTACGTTGGGCGAAGGGCCTCTCCTTAATTACCACCATCAAATATTAATTTCTATGTGTATCTGCAAACACTTGAGGAATGAATGATTAACAAAACTGGAGTTATGGACACGCCTTGACTATCTAACAGGCAAACACGAAAGTCCGTTGATAACGATAATATTTTACAGGCGATTGAGGCTTTTATTTATTAGGGGGTCTATTTTCTACACCCGATTCGACCATTGTCTTTACCTATACAGCACTTAAATTAGATCACGCACTCACAATAAATCCGCAGCTGGATAATACAAGAAGATCTGGCTAAGCCAAGTCTTTAGATGAGAAAACGTTTTATATACATAATTATACAAACAAAATTATGATTAAAGCTTGAAAGAGGAGGGGAACCCATCTGCACGACCGATATTATAACTTATGCACGTGACCCTCTTGAAATACTAATTACTTGAGTCACAGTCAAACACATCGTATCCACAACAACGCCTATAAGAAGAGTTATCCTGTTCAACAGTCTTGGACATACATTATTGGATTCAGGGTCGTACAAGAGAGTCATACAATCTATTTTTTGTACTTGAATATTTATTGTGTTTCTTTTTTAATAAGCAAGAAAAATCAAATCAAAATGGTTGCAGGTTGTGGACCGAAGATTGCCAAGCTTCTCTTGTTCGTCTTCAACTTCAGCATATGGGTAAGCTCAAACTTTTTCCTTTGTTACCAGTTCATATGTCTTTCTAATAATTCCGTAAAAGTCGTGAATATTAGTTTTTTTTCATTGATTTAATGTACTTATATAACGCAGACTGAAGGTTATATATTCGACACTTTATCTTAGAATGACTAAATGAAATGATACTACAAATAACGTAGGGTAGAGATTGTCTTTTCAAAATCTTTCTTGAAGAGAGAATTATGTAAATTATCTTTAATATAGGCATTAATGGATTAATGCATAGTTTCCAACATTCACATTTTATATGTATCGTATACCCAAAACCAATACACAGCTATTTTGAATTTGAATTTGAATTTGAAAATGGGTTATCTTAATTTACTCAAATCTACTGTTGCACCTGTATGCCGAGCAATATTGAGCTGTTGAAGGAAGTAATGATGATAAATTAAGTCCGTATGATTACGTCGAACAAGGCATTAATTAACCAACTAACATTATTTATCAATTAGTAAACAGTTTGTGCAACTCTTAACTAGTATGAGAGTTAGTTGATGTTGTTTTGAAATCACCAGTTTAAGCTGAGTTTTGTGTAGGTGAAAAGATGAAATAATTGTTTTATCATGAACATTACACATCAGTGTCCGTCGCAAATATCGTTCTTTAATTACAAGCATCACATCCAAAGTTAGTACTATCATCATTACCAAGATGTTTCTAGGACACCTACCCCCTGGACACACTATTAACATGACTGACAAAGAAAGTGGACAAAATATACAGTTCCTCAGGTAGACAAAGAAACATCCCTTCACTGCTATTATGTAAAAATGTGTAGTACAGGTGTCACATGCATATTCACTTTTTACATAATAGCAGTGAAGGGATGTTCCTTTGTCTACCTGAGGAACTGTATATTTTGTCCGTTTTCTTTGTCAGTCATATTCATAGTGACAACCACCCTTCGGATAATCCCCTAGGACAACTAACTCCTAGGACAACTACACCCTAGGGCAACCACCCTCTAGGACGACTACCCCTGGGGCAACTACCCCAGACAACTACCCCCTAGAACAACCACCCTCTAAGACAACCAACCCTGAAAATTAACCCCAGACAACTACCCCCTAGGACAGCCACCCTATAGGACAACTACCCCTCGATTGATAATTACACTAAGTGGTTATTGTCCGGGGGTAGTTGGGTGTTAGTTACTATTGGTGGTAGATGTCAAGGAGGCATATGTCCTAGAGGGTGGTTGTCCTAGGGGGTAGTTGTCCGAGGGTAGTTGTCCTAGAGGTTGGTTGTCCTAGAGGTTGGTTGTCCTAGGGGGTAGTTGTCTGGGGGAGTTGTCCGGGGGAATTTTGTCCTAGAGGATGGTTATCCTAGGGGTTGTTATCCGAAGGGTGGCTGTCCAGGGGGTAGGTGTCCGGATACACTTTACCATATCCATCACCAGCATCACCATCACCACCACTACCATTATCATCAACACAATCGCCACCATTTTCATCAAATGTGTATATTACCCACCACCGTCCCCGCCACGACTTCCACAATATTCTTCACTTGTATTATAACCCATTACCATCACCACCAGAATCACCACCACCACCATCATCATCATTATCACCACCATCAACACCATCACCACCTCAACACCATCACCATCACCTACATCACACCACTATTACCATCACCACCACCATAACCATCACCACCATCATCGTTACCATTTCCGTCTCCTTTGTCTATACCCATCAACGTCAACATCACCATCACGATCACCACCAGTATTTTGGGCATATCTCTTGGTACCGTGACCACCACCATTCACCACCACCACCACCACCACTATTTCAGTCACATATTTTGCAACCGTCTCCATTACCGCTATTATCACCTTTACATCTCAATCATCTGTAACCGTATCAGGGCACCTACCCCCTAAGACATCCACCCGGATAACCACCCCCAGTCAACTACCCTTTAGGACAACTACCCCCTAGGGCAACCAGCCTCCAGGACAAATACCCCAGGACAACTACCCCCGGACAACTACCCCCGGATAACTACGTCCAGACAACTACCCCCCCCCCCAGGATTAGCTGTCCTATAGAGGATGGTTGTCGTAGGGGTAGTTGTCTTGGGGGTAGTCGTTCTAGAGGGTGGTTGCCCTAGGGGGGTAGTTGCCCTAGGGGTAGTTGTCCTAAGGGGTAGTTGACTGGGGGTAGTTACCCGGGGGTGGATGTACAGGGGGTAGGTGTCTTAGAACCATCTGTGACATCATCGCAATTATCATCTTTTAAAAAATCTTCAGGCGGTTGGAGTGATCCTTATATCCGTGGGTTCCTACGTGACTGCCAAGCAGGCCGAATATCAAGAACTCTTCGCCGAGGACACCTTAGTGATCGTGTGTGCATTGACCATAGCCATAGGATGCTTCACGTTCATAGTGGGGTTCTGCGGCTGCTGCGGTGCCATGAAAGAGGGCGTTTGCCTCCTCAAAACGGTAAGTTAGAACAGGGACTCTTTTAGGGTTTCTCATTAAAGAATTACCCCCCAAAAATAATGTTATGGTGACAATTAATCCCGCAAATTACTAATTTAGAGTGCCTTTTTTATGTGATGTTTACTTGAAGCAACCAATTCAATTCCAAAAAATTACTAATTTAAAGTGCCTTTTTTATGTGATGTATATTTGAAGAAAACCAATTAAATTCCAAAAAGTGGGGTGGGGCATAATTACACATATCGTTGCCCCCACCTCCAGGTTGTGTATGAATGTGTCTCTTTCTTTCTCTCTATTTGAGGCACAACAAGCCACTTAATTCATAATCCAATAGTTAGATATTAGTATACCTGTATCAAATTGTTCATAACATACGATTTATTTCGCTACATCAAGCATGCCATCCTCGTACCTTTTTTTTTTTTTTTTAGGGGGGGGGGGGTCTCAGACTATCGAATTCCCCTGGAGATTCAGACATAATTTGCAACAAAATGTATCCTGATTTTAATTTGTTTTGTATTCATTGGTATTAATGACATACTGATTTCTTTGTAATGCATTTTCAATGTACGGTAGTTGATTAGGGGTTGGACAATTACCTCGTCCCATCCCGAGCTTCCACGGGAATCGAAGCCCATTCGACAGGTCTATTATAAATGATAGCGTGTTAGACTTTGGCCTGTCTATGATAACGTTGGAGTGGTTCATGTTTTTAAAGTATGCTACTTGGATCTTGCAACCACGACAACGTGATCGTGATGTACTGTTGAAGGCTACCAAAATCATTAGCATAATTCTCAATCGGGTGTAAAGCTAGTCAACTGCCTGGGCTTTTTTTTCCGAGTCGCGCACTCAATCAGCTTATAAAATAACACGACCTCAACGCTAAAACGGAGACAGTCCTTGCCTTTTTTTTCGACAGGTGCGCGATCTTGTGGGATGCATGTTAAAGGGAGGAGTACATAGATGATTACTGAATAACAAATATATAAGAAAAGGAGGGAATCTGGAGTTGTGTACAGCTATAGGGGGGGGGGGGGGGTCGTTGCTGATCGCACAATTCATGTCAAATTAAGTCAGTTCAATTCAATTAAACAAATTATTTATTATTAATCGAAACAAATATGATGATTCTCTCTTTTTTTGTATAAGGATAACACAAATCTAATATTAGTGTATCTATAATTTATAAAAGCGCGGAGAAAAATAATGGAGAACGTAGATAGGTTGCGTTCGGGTGTTGTGGGGGAAGGGATGATAATCATTCCTGAATGGAATTTCGAACATGATAGGCGAAGATTAGAACATTGTCTGAAACAGGAAGGGGGAGGCGTGTTATCTTTAAAACCGCAAAAGTTAAAGGGGGTGTAGCATGGCAAATGCTAGTCAACGCCATCTACGTCTTTGTTGACAACTGCACATAAACAAATGGACTTGATTAAACGGTCAGCGCGTCCTAGCGTTCGCGAACTCGAAACAGACCGAAGTTTTCCCCACGCCTCGGTTTCGTGTATGTTGCACGCACGTGAACACTGCGGTTGCGTCGTCCGTAGTCGTTTACCCGATTGGCCCCGAGTCGGGCCATGGGAAAGGCACGTAGTCTTTTCATGCTACACCCCCGTTAACGGTCGATGATAGCGTGCTTTCTCTTTTGATGTAGTATTACTTACTGTTATCTGATTATTTTTATATTTTGCAGTACTGGTTCTTAATGCTCCTCATCATTATTGGAGAAATAACTGCCGGGTCCCTCGCTTTTGTATACAATGACGAGGTAAGCCTAACACCATACTATAACTGACCCAAACTAGACCTAAAGGTCCGTATTCCATGTGTTTTTTAAATTATTCAGTTAAACCCGATCCGGCTGGGTATAAAATCACGTTTAACAACAGGAAAACTTAGACCTCAAACTTATTTCCTTTGGTTGACTCGATTCCAAACAAAGCCTAAAACCCAGGGTCTGATTTAAATTTCGATTAAATATGTACGTGGCAATTGATTATAGTTGACTGAAACTTGCAAACCACAGCTTTTTTTTACACGCTTAATTTTTGTTTTCGAATTTGTAGTTAAGCTGAAAAGCTAAGTTTCAACAACTGCTCGGTAAAAGCAATGTACACACAAATAAATCATGTAAATTAATTTGAATCGTTCATGTTATTAAGGCATTTTATTACTTTCGGATGATCAGTGTCCAATATCATTGATTTTACTTAATTGTCGTTTATGTTTTCTTCACTGTTTTGTTCCTAGTCTTCTTCTTCTTTTTTTTGGGGGGGGGGGGGGAGGGGGGGGGGGTAGCGGGAGGCAGGATTTGGTCTGACGAATAGTTGACATTTCATGCTAATAAAGTCAACTCTAAACAAGAGTCGCAATAATTTTAAGGATATTATTTCGTTGTAAGATAATCAAAGTTACTATTTTGGTTAAGGTATATTAATTACAATATTTTATATTCCAAAGGATGAATGAATGAATAAAATTATAAATGTTAGGGTTTATAAAAGTTATAAGGTGGAACAACTTTTAGTGAATGATATGTATTACGTATATTTATTTAATATAGATAGAGGAGAGCATGTACAAAGGAATGACCGACACGATCCATAAGAACTACGGCGATTCAGAAGCATCAACAACAATTATAGATGAAGTCCAGCTAGCGGTAAGAGACAAATATGGGAGGGGTTAGAGAGAAGAGGTGGGATAGAAAGATGAATAGCGAGAGATAGGGGGGGAGGGGAGAGGGGGAGGGGGGAGAGGGGGAGAGGGGGAGAGGGGAGAGGGGGAGAGGGGAGATTGGGAGATATAAAGAGACAGAAAGAGGGGAGGGGAGAAAGAGGGGCTGAGAGAGAAAGAGAAAGAAAGAGGGGAGGAAAGAGAGAGAGAGAGAGGGGGGGAGAAAGAGAGAAAGAGGGAGGGAGGGAGAGAGAGAGAGAGAGGGAGAGAGGGAGTGAGAGGGAGAGAGAGAGAAATAGAAAAAGAGTGAGAGAGAGAGAGGGAGAGATAGAGAGGGAGAGAGAGGAGGAGGGGAGAGAAAGAAAAAGAGAGGAGGAGGGAGAGAAAGGGGGAAGGGGGAGAGAAAGAGTAATTCTGCTGATCAAAGAATGTTTCAGATATTAATGGAAAGTTCTAAAGATCTGATATGTTTAGGACAAAATTAATATTTCAATCTTTCCCTTGACCCTCTGTTTTACAATCTACTCCATTATTCCAGTCCAAATGCTGTGGTGCGCATAACTATACCGACTACACATTGTGTGAGAATTGTGATCCGTTGGTGGCGGTACCCGAGTCTTGCTGCAGCGGGAACATAGTGCTTTGTCAAACAGGAGTGAAGGGGATACCATTGTTTCCAGAGGAGGTCTATGAAACTGTAAGTTATTATGCCGCGAAGGTACCACTTTGACATGGAAAAACGTTTCAAGAGAAGATTGAAAGTGAATTTTTAATCCGTTATGCATCGATCTTTCCTAAAATGTTTGAGAGATTCAAATACAATTGTTGTTTTTTGTGTCTGTTATTGCTTTGTTTGTGTGTGAAAAAACCTCATAGTTAACGAAATATGTTTGTTTTTCATCATCGTCATTATGATGATTATTATTACCTCGTAAAATTATTGTTTTCATTATACCTATCATCATCATCATTCCTTCTACTAAAGATATTAACAATATTAATATTTTAATTACTATTATTATTATTATCATTCTTATTGTTATTAATACTATCACCGTTACTATCATTATTATCGTTACTATTATCATTCATCTTGTTATTAATACTATATATTATCTTTACTATCATTACTATCATTACTTTTATCATTATCATTGTAATTTTTATTTTGTCAAGCACAGGGTTGCGTTGAAGAATCTATTGCAGTAGTACAAGAAAACTTCATTCTCATTGGCGCCATTTGCTTCGCTCTAATCATCTTTGAGGTAAGTCTTATTAATTGTGAGTTGCTATGCTTCCCTTTTATGCCCTTGTTACGTGTTGGTTGAATAGTATAATGTGTTTGTTTGTTTATTGTGTGTCCGACCATGAGAATGAAAGTGACTGCCTGTAGAGATTCCAATGTAATACAATGTTATTTCAAGGACTTTCAGGATATCACGCAATTTCACTGCCCTGTTGCGTCATTGAAGTGTTTGCATCTTTCATAAGGTGATGTTTTGAATGACGTTTTGAATGCGATTCGTTTAGGCAATAACTAGTCATTAGTCAAATCCTTATAATCATACCCAACCCCTGAAAATACGGAAGCTTAAAAGCACCGAGAAGATGACGAGATATAGGTCAAGAAAGCGAGAAAACAAATTGAAAGACGAGTTGTGGAACCCGGTAAGTCGATTTATTTTAGGACGTAAAGACGAAATTACGATTTATTGGAACTCGACAAGCCGACTTGTGTATAACGAGAATACGAGGTCAAGAGTTCTTGGTACTTGACATCGATTTGCCAACTTAAGTATTTATCGTATCGGGCTGGTATCGGCATAAATAAGTCGACTAAATCTTGTCTTTTCGTCCCAAACAAGTCGACTTGCCGAATTAAAACAACTCCAGAGAAAACGACTTGTCTTCCCGTCTTCACACTTGCCTTACAATAATTACAGTATTAAGTAATATGTTCAGAATTCTAGGACGTATAAGATGTCCTGAGATTAAACTACTAAATTGTAAATTATCTACTGATCCAATCACTTTTCTATTACTTCCTCAGATTTTGACGATGGTATTCACTTGTTGCGTTATCGATGGAATACAGAAGGGTGAATTCGCATAAACAAAAACTTAACGTTCTGCAAACTGAATGATCATGTGCAGTTTGGGTAAGCCCTCAAGAATTTCTTCAACTGGAGATAATAGGAAGATACTAGCAATACTAAGCTGCTTCGAGTTCTTTTCAAGTGATATATTAAACAAAATAATTCGAGTTTACGCTATAGTCTACACACACGCTGAATCCATGAGAATCTCCACGATCAATGTGCCAGAAGCCATCAAGATGGGCGGGGTCTTTAGCGTATGGGAATACAAAGCCGCTATCTGGCGTTCCGTGCCCATAGTTACACTTAAATTTACCGGAATTCATTAAATGCATACCAGATGATCTGAAACGAGACTATCTTTAACACGTTTCTTTCCAATTTCCTTTTTGCTACTATACCAAAGCATAAGCTTTAACATTTTGTATAACAAATTCAATGTAGAAATTTGAGAGAGTCGTCACAGAAAGAGATCATTCTGACCCAGGAAACTGCTTACCTTATTGATTTTAAATATACATTGGAATTCACTGAAAAATGTTTTTTTAAATGCGTAAACAAAAAAATTCTAATACAATTTTCGTTTTCCTTATCTTTTTCATTTGATTTTGTTTTGTTTTCAGAGATTACCATCTGGATCAAGGGAAAGCAGAGTTTTCCGCGAAACATTAATGAATGATTATTTTGCTTTTCATACTGGTGAATCTGTAATTCGATTTGATTTGGGCTGATTTGATTCAATTTGATTTATTTGTATCCGTATCATCTTTTGAATTCACATTCCCAAGTGCGTACATCTGCAAATCTGCTATAGATTTTGCGAAGATTTATTTACTTATATACAAAATACATGAAATTAAAGAATATATTGAGTAATTCATGAACGTAAATTATTGAAACAGGACGGCTTCGGTGAGCGTTACGGGTCTAACGACTCTAAGTTGCCGTTTACAATAAGCCTCAATTAATTCGACAAGACCGACTACCGTACACACACAAAATGAATGAATGAATGAATAAATGAAAAGATAATTATATCAATGAATAAATAGATTAATGAATACATGAATAAATAAAGAAATGATCGAATAAAGCGACCAAATTAAATAACTCAATGAACGAATGCATGAATGATGAACAACTTCGCTCTAAAAGACCTTTGTCGTCTCTAATTATGAATATTAAGGCTAAATAAAGTATTGTATTTTTTCAATTCTGTGATAATATTATTGTTCTTTGTAAAAAGAGGTAAATACACAGTTATTAAACAAGGGACATCAACATGAATGACTCATTTCTAAATAATGCATCTAAGTGTTCTGACATCAATGAAACTCGTTCTGACACACGATACAACATTCACTTTCTGAATTAATCTTTGCCGCTGTTTTAACATTTTGATGTAAAACAGAACGAAATTATGTTTGCTTTCATGAAAAAAGAGTGAATTGTCACTCTGCTATCTGCTACCTCTAGATCGCATTGTTGATATATTCATGGTTCGTTACATATTTTATACCATAATCTTGATAATTGCCTGTGGAAGTTGACATATTGTTCCTATGACAATTACGCCCATTTGCACAGATCTGCTGGGTGATTTAGTAATGTACGAAAGTAATGAAGCAACTAGAATATTAATTTGTCTTAGCTTTTCTTAATGATGATTATCTAACTTGATGTTATTTTTAAACAGTTCATTAGATTACCTAAAGTGGAAGTCGTTTAGTACTATGCATAGCCAAGTGATATCCTTTTTTTTTGTTAACACGTTTTTCTTCTTTAAACGTCTGGCAGGTTTTATATGCAGTTTTTCTTTTAATATGATATTTAACTGTTTGGCCAATTTTTATTTGTATCTAAGTATCGGTCGCGTTTTTTTAAACGCAAATATGAATAATTAAATAGATATAATTTGAAAGCAAAAGGTTGACAGTTTCAGTAAGCAAACTGGATGAAACTTAAATCAAAATATTGCTGTATTGCATTCACAGCGCGTGGGCAATTATCAGCAAATATGATACAGAAAATAGAGTACATTGTTCATGATAATGATGCATGTCTACTTAATGTTCGTGCTAGTATTATATGTATCGTCATTGCTGTATATATTGCGAACAGGTGTACAGTGAGTTAGTTGATCAAGGTGAATTATGAAATGTGTCCTTATGATTTCTAAGCGAGTGGCTAATTAAAAGAGGGAACAAATTAACTACTAATTTTCTGAAACACATACAATCTTTTCATCTATTCTGTATCTTATTTTATTTTCAAAGAATGGTACATGTTGTAAAATAAAGAGAAAGAGGGTCAGTAATTGAAGGGAGAGAGAGAGAGAGAGAGAGAAAGAGAGAGAGAGAGAGGGGGGGGGGGGGGGTGATAGGAAAACGAAGAGGAAGATAAAAGTAAATGCAATTGAACTGAAATCGAATTGCTTTCATTAGAAATAACAATACACGCAGCTCAAGGCAGATAATTTTGTTACAAGGTACTTGAAAAAAGGTATTCAATGGAAACATTAAACTAGAAAGAAATATGAAAACAAAAACATCGGAATACATATATAAAATATAAAATTGCATTTAAGATGAGGTTTAAGTATTTAAACATGTTAGCATGTGTATGTACAATTCATGTTTTTAGATGTGCTTAGTAACCCTATTATGTGATGTTTTAGATTGTAACCCCGGTTTGAGGTTAACAAATGCGAGTTTATTTTCTATTTTTATCGTCTCAACTGACAAAGATAACACTTCGAGGACACCGCTATATCCTTCCTGCACATGCTCTTTAATTCCCATTGTATTCAGCAGCACGTGCCCGAAGCGTTGTACACATCGAATTATAAAATAAATGGATGGCTAGAAAAGAACAAAAACAGAACTAACCATTATGATAGCCCTTTGGTAGCATTCTGCTTGTCAATTTAATCTACGCTTGATTTATTTTTTGTTTGTTAAAGTTTGATTTTCGTTTGTTTGTTTGTGGAGTTTGTGGTTTCTTGACTAATTAAGTCATTCGGAAAGTTGTAGCAATCAGAGTCTCATTTATAGGACTCAAGAATGAAAACAATATCAAATGGAAATCCCGGGTATTCAATCAGGATGATCCGGATAGTGGCAGTTTAAGAAGTAAAAGAAGGGGGGGGGGGCAGACATGGTTAGGGGGAGAGGCGAGTATTAGGAGGGGGATGTACATCTCCCTGGAATTTAGAAGCTACCAATATTCAGACAAACGTCAATTCGTTTTCAGATAGCGAGGCGGTATCTTATTATTACATTTTAATCGAATTAGTTTAATGCAAACCTGACATTTTAAAGTTATAAATGGATTCAAATGATTGAGGGACATTACTGAACGGGAGTGCAACATTTATTTCAAGGAAAAAAACTGTTACTATCAGCATGTTTAGGTAAGCAACAATAAGTGAGGGTAAGCATTGACAATCAATCAATCAATCAAAAGAGAGAGAGAGAGAGAGAGAGAGAGAGAGAGAGAGAGAGAAAGAGAGAGAGAGAGAGAGAGAGAGAGAAAGAAGGGGGATACTTTCTCCAAAAGGTGGGGAAGGGGTTGGAATCGGCCCTCTAGATCGGGATCGGGGAGGGGAGGGGGGAGGGGAGGTGTGAGGGGGGAGAGGCGGGGGAGGGGGTGGTCATCCATCATGTTAAAAGTTTAACATTTGCGTGTAGATGCAATATACGAACATGCATAAACTATTGACATGGTCGGATAATTTGATGAACATAATGAATATATCGTTCAGATAATAATGACAAATTTGATGAAAACAAAAGTCATTGTTATACGGAGAAAAGTGTTTATCCAGAAGCGCAAAGGTCAGATGCATGTGTTCCTGTTTCCCCCGTTGTAATGATAACTCTTTCCAGCACCATTGCTGCTTCGGAAGGGCATTAGAGGTTCAAGAGTGTTGCCATTGTAAATCATTCCTGCACATGTTAATCGAGCAGTGAGGATCAAAGATGTCTACTACAGCTCTCTCCGATATCCCATGCCAGCGGCTCGAATGCGACGATGACTCCACCAGGAGGAGGTCGCGCCCCAATGATGGTTGCCGACGAGCGAAGGACATCGTCATCGTCGTCGTGGTGGTAGTGGCCGTTGGGGCGTTGATTTTAGCCCTGGTTAGCCTCGCCAAGCCAGGTCATCTCGAGGTTGAATACGAACAAGAGTTCAATGGGCCGGGTACGTTTTAAACTGTCTTTTCGTAATCCAATTTGTATTGATCAATGTTCAACGCATGGCACACATAAAAGGCTTTACATTTTACATCTACAGATGATATTCAACCATTTTAACTAAAAACATCTCCTAATTAACGAAAACAGATACGAAAGTAATGAAATAAATACAAAGTTTAATAAATAAGTACTAACAGTGAAAATTGATTATTGATTAATGACAAAAACAACAACAACAATAACAATACTGGTAATAATGATGGTAATAATAATGATAATAACAAGTAATAGTAATGATATTAATGATAATAACATTCTGGAGATTCCTTAGATAAGAGCACCGTTTTGACGTACCAATCGCTTTACTTTTAGCTCACCACGATGCAGGTACATGATATATCAAAATACGTCTTCACCCTCATCATTATCAAATACCCTGAATACTTTCCTTCCTTGTGCATTTCATCTAGGTTTCCCATGGTCCAAGGACAAAGTTTGGACCTTCGCCATTGCCCATTATGGTATCAACCGCGAGTATTTGTAAGTCATCATCATTATTTTTCGTACCTAAAAGTTGCTGAAACCTCCCGGAATCATGTCGCTTTACTTGCTATTCAATGCAGGCCAATATGACACGAGTTCAAAGAGAAAATTAAACACAAATAAGATACTTGATGACGGTATCTAACTTAATGTATCACCTCTCGTTTGTGTGATACTTTACTGGGAATAAGAAAAAAGAAGATGAACAAATTTGAAAGCCCCTCACATATCAAAAATATTTATAGGATTTTGACTCTGTGTGTGTGTGAGGGGGGGGGGGACTGCTAAAAATCCTTCCTCGACTTGGATTTAATTCGTTTCATGTGTATGATAGTTTGTAATACATACTTCTTTAAATTTGTTAATGTGTTTGTTTGTTTTCATACTTGTACAGAGACGAAGCAACTGGGACTATAAAGGGCTACAATGTAGACATTATCAACGCTGGTAATATTACTTGTCTAATTCTAAGTATTCCCGCAAGATTTTATCCATGACCATGATATTGAACAAGAATACTAATTTTCACTTTAAGCGTTGCTACTGCATGTGGTGTCATGACGCTGACAGACACACACAAACATCGAAACATGGAAGGACAATCCGACCTTTGTAATAAGTTCGTTTGTATGACAGAAGAAAATGAGAGAAGCAGAATTGCAATAGTTTGAAATAAATCGGACCAGTAATGAAAGAGTTATGAGTTTTTGAAATATGAGATCACTATATCAATACGAATCTCAAAATTGGCTATTTGGTCAGTGGATCGTGAAGTAAGCATGGACAACCTTTCTTCACGTGGTCACGTACAAAATATCATGTAATTCTTCCCTGTTTTCCTCCTAAGTGCCTTCCCCTTGGGACACCACTCTAACAAGTAGTAAATATCGAGGGATCAGTGACACAAAGACGTAACTCCATTTTAACCATTTTGAGAAAAGTGGTTTATGTGTCACTGTGCACTTGGGCCTTAAGGAGTTAAGTCTGTATTTAACTAGCCATTGACTTCAATTGGGTGTGGGTGGAGTTAAGTCTTTGTGTTTCCTGGAAAGCCCACATTTTCCTGAACATTTTAATATGAAATACTCATTTTGGCAAAATATGGAGATTCGTCTTTGAGTCACTGAACCATCGATATAATCTTGAATTTTACCATTTATATGATGTTTTTAAATGTTCTCTCTATCTCATAGTTTGCAACATTGCGAATAAGAACTGCGAGCTGGTGTACGATGACGATACACGATGTTGGATGTCTGTGGCAGGGGAGAGAGCGAAGGGTGGTGAAGGGCTGCTAGGGGGATGGTACGATGCCTGTACAGGTAAACACAAAATACATTACAGTCTTCGAAGGAGGAAAAAGAAATCAGCAACTTGTTGTAACCTGATAGCTGGCAGGTTACTGGTAACGGAATCAGTGTCAGTCAAACAGGATGTTGATTTTTCTTTTGTTAGTAGGCCTATAATCTACATGACATTTAAAAAGAAAGATGAGGTTTGGTACATGGCTAAACCTTATTAATGATCTGTTTACATTCTTGTTACTATTCGTGGGAATAACATCATATAAGGTTTTAAAGTCCCTTGAAATAGAAATAACTCCTCTTCATATTTCGTATCAGAAGTATGACGAGAATCAGCTTAAAAGTTGGGACCGTGATTCATGCCTCTTACCCCCTTCACATACACGGATTTTTCTTACGAGTCCTTACGGATCGCCAACTCGTAGTCAATCGCAAGCATCCGTAAATAATTCGCTAGTATCCGTAAATAACTCGTCACAACTCGCAGACACTCTTAATGATCCGTGTAAGGAGAAGCAAAATTGTTGACATGTCAGAAATCTTCTTACGATTGTCCACGGATTGATTTTTCCGTAAATAACCCGTAAATAGCTCGTAACAGTACGTAATTATCGTAAACCGCTCGCAACAACACGTAACCATCCGTAATTAAACTGCTCGCAAGAATCCGTAAATGACTCGTAACAATTTTTGAGATGATTTTTTTTTAATAGTTAGTCTACGATTTGTTTAAGGATTATTTATGGATTTTTACGAGTGCCTTCGTGTTGTTTACGATTTCATTCGGGTCCTGTAACGTTTGCTTTACGGATTGTTACGAGTTATTGCGAGCACTTACGTGTAGTTACGAGTACTTTACGAATACATATACGTATTCTGTACGTATTCCTACGTATTGTTTACGTTTTTGGGAAAGGTATAAAAGCTGCAATTTGAACACTTTATTTTTGAGTTGTTATTTTTTGGTTAAAAATCGTAAGGACTCGTAAATACACGTAACTAACTCGTAACAACACGTAAACAGGCCGTAACTAACACGTATGTTGCTCGTAGTTATCCGTGACAACTCGTAAGAAGTCGTGGAATTCCGCCGTAAGTATATCGTAATAACTCGTAATAATCCGTAACAACCAATCATACATGACTGACTCCAATGTTGAGTAAAAGTGAAATTGTAATCTGAAAGCCTTGAATAATTTAGTTACGGGGTCTAATCGTCTTGACAAATTTCATTACAATAGTATCAATTAGAGGAATGAATTTACTTTGTCCTCTCTATTTAGGCTATGGAATTACCTATGATCGATCTCGGACCTTTTCATTCACCAAGCCATACAGCAAGCTAGCTGGAGTAGGAATCTATGTATCAAATACAACAACGAATTTTGACTGGACAAACCTGAGAGGGCGCACTATCGGATTCGTGAACGGATTCTCGAGCGATGAGCACTGCTTGGCACGTTATGCTGACGATCTCATACAGGTACTCTGTATAGAGAGCTAGATAGAGAAAACAAAAAGAGAAACTTTGAGAAAGTACGATAAGAGGAGATGGAGGGCGAAAGAGAGAGAAAAAAAGATAATAAGAAACATAGAGAGATGGTGAGAAAAGGAGAACAAATAGTGTGTGTGTGTATGTGTGTGTGTGAGAGAGCTATTACGAATGGACATTCATCGTTTTCTTAACGAATTAATTGTGATTGTCTCCGTCAATGTCGTCTCAATAACATTCCGTACATGTTTCTTCACTTTGATCTCATGATGGTCACCGCCAATAAGCCGGGACAGAATCAAGATAGTGATTTTAAACATGTTTATCTACATGCGCAGAAGATAATAAATCGCTTAAATCATGGGAAATCGATGTGCAGTTCTGGTTAATAATTGGAAATTGTTGTTCCGTAAAATGTGTTCCATTTTTGAAAAAGATGTTGATATTACCAAATAGGTTTTGTTTGGATTGTTTGTGATTTAAAATTCCGTTTTCCCCAATTTCCTCATAATATTCCAGAATTACAACGCACAGGGCTTATAAAGATCATGGCCTTCTAATTGTTTTATAAGGTCAGTGGTGCGTGCAAAAGTGTGCAAATCAGTAATAATAAATTTCATATCACCAAAATCGTCTGCTTTTCAACTTTTCTGCTCCCCATTGGGGATGTTTTCATTGAAGACATACTCTTACAGAGCACACCATCCAAACAAAACCTTAAGGCCCGGTCCCACTGCACTTACGGATGCAAAGAGGATGTAAAACGTAAACAATCTTGCCATCCGTTGGAAAACGCTTTGCATCCGTTGTGTACTCATTGTATACGTGTTTCATACGCTCTATCCATGGAGCATCCGTCCACTGTGATTTCATCCGCGCAAAAAGTTTTGAGCTGCACAAAACTTTTAGAACGGATGAACTTCCGCCGTGTACGATGTAAATCCGCGACAAATACGAGTAACAAACGTTCTATGTCCGTTATCATCCGTTAAACGTCCGCTGTATCCTCTCTGCATCCTCTGGGCATCCTCGCAACTCACATCCGCTGCAGCTGAAGACGGAAAGAGGGAGGAAAGATAAGGTACATGGAACGTCTATACATCGTTAGTAGCACGGAAATAGAAAGGATGTAAGCGTATGCATTTCGTATATAAAGTATTCAAAGCTGTCATCCACTTCCATCCGCTTTCATCCGCTAGGCTTCCGAGGACCATCCGTTTAACATCCCCGCTACATACTACCCACGTCCGTTATTTTCCGTTCTGTTTTCGCAAATTTTCGCAAATTTTGTCAATTTCTGGAGCGGATGAAAACGGATGGAGCCACCCCCGAAATTTCGATCGTCCGCTGCGTCCTTTATGCATACGTTGTGTGTCCATTGGCCAGTGGGACCGACCGGGCCATAAGAGAGGGACACTGCTCCTTTGTCAATGCCCGAAAATGCTTATGCAGTCGTTATTGTTAAAACAGCTTAATGTTCTCATTAAGATGCACATAATCAGAAGGCGGTGACTATCATTGGATCAAAGAAAGAATCACGTTGAATGTCCATCCGTAATAGGTCCTTGGTGTGTGAGAGAGAGAGAGAAAATTCAGAAACAGAGAAAGTGGAAAGAGAGAGAATAAGAGATTAGGAAATATAGAGAGATGGACGGTGAGAAGGGAAGGGGCAGAGGGAGGGAGAGAGAGGGGGAGGGGGAGGGGAGAGGGGGAGGAATGAGGGGGCAAGGGATTGGTAAAGATAAATTATGTTTTTACAATGCATGATCATTTTCCCCCCATGCAATTACTAGTATGGGATACATGGCATATAATAGACCCACTGACGTTACTACGTGATGAAAATCAATTGAAAAAAAAATACAGATTGCTAAGCCAGTTTAATTATATTGGGCAAAACTTATCTATTTTCCTCAATGGATGATGTGTCGATGAACCAGCTCATCTATATTCCGGTCACATGTGCTCTGTGCCGCTGCATTAAAAAAAGGACATTGTAAATTGGGAATATATATAATATTCAATTCTACTTTTCTCTCTATTTTATCCGAAGGGTTCCAAGTTGTCTGCATCTGCCGGTCAGATTGTCTACTTCACGAGTCCGGAAGATCTTGTGGCAGCGGTCATTGATGGAAATGTTAGTAAGAGTTACTTATAATAATTTCTAAAGAAGAAAATCTTATATTTTCTACTAATTCTCTTTAAAGGTAATACAAAGTTTTGGAATGGGGTCATAAATTTGGTTATTGGAAGCATATGCGATCCTACAATATTCAGTGATAGTTGACGCGGTTGAAATTGAGTCTAAAGTTATGAAATTGTAAATAATAAACTCTTTATACTGTATAGCTCCCTCTTAAGGTCAAGATATTAATTAAGCCATGAAACAATGTTTCTCGACTAAAATCGATCGATTGGCTATTTTTGTTTGGAAATCATATATCACAACTACATATTCCGAGATTTTCATGGTCACAACTACAATTGTATGGCCGTAAGCGCCATTTGAAATTTATCAAAATTTACCGGGAGCACCGCTAAATTTTGATTATTCAATTTTACTCGAAAGCAGAAGTGTTTTAGGGGCTAAATTTTCTGGTGCTTATAATACATCCACAGGGGCATCCAAACATATCAAAATTGTAAAGAATCAGTATCCAGCCAATTTTCAAAATTTCCCAAAAATGTGTATTACCTTTAATGTTTCTGCCTCTCTTCTTGTATGGAAAGTATAGACTACAGCATTTGTAATAGGGTCCATGCTGCAGCAACCATGACAGTTGTATTCCATCAGGACACTTTAGTCTCGGGATTGATTTTGTAGCATGTTGGAATAGAAAGTGGAGAAAAATAGAGAGCGAAGAAAGGGATACCTGTCGCCCCATCTGTAGGTTTTGCCGCTTAGGCGCTTCGTTTGTAGGTGATGTAAGGATATAAGATAGAGTACTAAATTATGTATTTCAGTATTTCTCTTAAACATACAATTGAGTTCTGATCAGGTGAATTGGCTCAAGCACTGCACACAAATATGTGTGTATATGGGACTACACATGAATGTTTGGCCCGAGACTTGTCAGCTACTTCTTGTCATATCTCGAACATGGGGGTATTCTACAAGCAATCATTTTCAGAAGACGTTTCTTCGATGATACTCTTCCACATTTATGCTATAGGAATAAGAAGAACGAAAAGCTCAGAAATTATGTTTCACCTTGACCAGAATTCACCCAACCTTCTCTATACCCCAGGTTGACGCAGCCTTCTGCTACGCCGAGCCCCAGCTGGGTCAGTTGAAGCGGCTCACGTCTTCAAGCTTCCCGAATCGTTGCGCCCTGGGCGGGTTCGGCATGATGGCGAGGAAGGACAACCCCACTTTCGTAACATGGTGGAACGATGCCTTTGACAAACTTGTCAACACAGCCGAGTACAGAATGATTTGCCGAGATTTAAAGGAAGCGCACGGTATGTATTTTAGCCTACTGCAAACTCGGTAAAACCGTTATGTAATAACATAAGGTAATACCTTCGCAAAGATTTCATGAAATCACCTCAAGGGAAATTTCGATACATTCTGGTCTGCGCTACATAAATTATGTTAGAATTACGAATTGCACATTTGAAATTTAAATGGTTACATATATTTTTTTATAGAATTTGCCATGTTTTTTTGTCTTTAAATCTCTTTATAATGCGTAATTTTTTAGTATTTTGCAATTGTCTTGTCCAACAACTTTCACTTCGAAAGCAGGTACAGCCCAGATAGCAGGATGTTATAGGGCCCATCTGGATTTTATCTGGTTAAAACTGGGCTGGTATATGGGGCACAGATGTGTAGTCCAGATGGGCCCACGTGGAACCCAGATGAGGCCCCACAATGGGTCCCACAATATGCACTAGGGTTACCAATTGGGCCCCAATTGGGCACCAGATGGGCCAAGTGAGTTTTATATGGGATTTACCACATAAAGCCCAGGGTTCCATATGGGCTACATAATTTGGGCAAAGTGGATTTTATATCAAAAGGATCGCAACCAGTTGATCATGCAGTATACCCCAATCTTTCAGTTCAGCAATTGTACGCGCATTTGAAAACATACAAATCCACACACCCACACGCGCACGCACACCCACCTCTGCACTATCCACATACGTTCCCACGCAATGTCCTCATCCCAAACACGCACAACTATCTCACGCATACCTACACTCATTCCCCACACACAAACCCACAACAAAACAACTAAGATATTAGTGCAAATGCATTCAATTCCGTTCCCCCTTTTTGTTAGTTGTGTAAGCCTTTGGGATGTAAACAGAACATGTCATTAGATATATTATGAATGCAATATATCACCCTTTGTTTTTTCTTTATCCATGCCATCAGGTCACATGCCAGGTCAAAATCCGGAAGACGTCTGTCTGTAATAGGGAAGCTATGACGGATACAGCCATATACCACCATCAAGACTATTATGTGGGATTGTGATCCGAAGTTCGCGGATGGCCTTTCATTTTGCAGTTCAAAAATACTTCAAAAATCAGTCACCACAGAAGGAGATAAGGACTTTAAATAATCTTGCAATCGACTTTTCTGTAATATTATATATGATATATATTCTCAGAGGATTGCAAATTTTGCGTGCTTTTCAAGAAAAAACCACACAGATTGATTCGAGAGAAAAAATAGCGACCAGAGCGGTAGGCCCTAGGAATCTATTTTGTATCGAGTCAATATCATCAAAGCTCTTGGTTAAAATTGAGACGTTTAATGTGGTATAATATTATGTCTTTCATTGTATGCATTTTTTTCTTTCGTATAATGAATTCTCGGTTTTCATAGATAATTTGTCTCCGCTTTTTAGATTTTTTTCCCAGACTCAGATTATGAGAACTCATTATATTTGATACTCTATGATGTTCGAGTTCGACTGTTGTAATTTCACTCACTTATAAACTAAAATTGTATATATGTTTTGCTGTAAATTTGATCAAACGAATATTTAACGCCAAATGAGATATGGATCACTTATGACTCTTCAAAAATGGGGGAATGTGCGCGACTATATCTGTAAAGTGCTTAGAGACCACAAGATGATGGAATAGTCGTTCTATCAGTGATTTATCGTTACTATACAAAACCGCAATGGCAACTGGATAATGTAACATTTTATGAAACAAACAATAGAATTTATTGATTATGAAAAAGATTTTTCACAAAAATAATACAGAATTATTTCACATTATAAATCTCTGGGAAACAAATGCGAGAAAAATAGGCATAGCAGTTGACTAATGAGCAAAGAGTAATGATGATCCTTGAAGTCGGGAATATAAAACAATACCTTGTGACATGAATATGTGCACTATAATAATATTCTGCTTTTATATAGCGCTTAATTTACAGTGTAGCGTTGATGCAGACATGATTATAATGTATCAACATTGACTGATAGGTAATGTTATCTTATAGTAGTAGTATTATAATACTTTTACTAATTTCGATTTTTTTTTTTTTTTTTTTTTTTTGTGGGTGCCTAAATTGGTTTGTTTATTTACATTCAAGCATCAAATTAAGTTGTAAAAACCAGTGTTGTCGTCAGGTACACATTTCTTTGTCGACATGTCGGCTCAAATATATTGCCGACGTCGACAACTGTCTATAAAACGATGATCTATAAATGTTAACATTAAAGACAACATACTGTCATATGTGCGTTAAGCAATGAATGAAGCAATAAAAACAAATGTATAGTTAAACAAAAAAAAAAGTTTTACCAGGTTCAATAATTGTACATCATTATGAAAAATAAGTTGTTGGTAAGTTTGGTAAGTTGGCAACATAAAAACAAAAACATGTATCTGTACTAGTTTGGCTAGGAGGGATTAGACCACCCTGGGTAGTCACTGACAGGTGGCTAGCTCAGCAACTCAGCTCTCAATTAACATAAGAAAAAGAGGATCATGGGGGAACTAATGGTCACCGATTAGGCATTGTTTTCTATATAGAGGGAGGAAGTAGCTACAAGTAGTACAGTGGGGCTTTGAAAGAACATAGATTAAAACAGAGCGAAGGATAACGGAGACCATAAGAAATTAGGAGGAAAGGATTATTTGTTGAACTCAAATAGAAACCTGAGTAAAACGTGTCAAAGTTGGACTAAAATGAAACTAAAGTCGTGTTTGTTTGAAAATAAAGATATATGGAAAAAGAAAGGGATAAGAAAAAGAGAGAGAGAGAGAGAGAGGAGAGAAAGAGAGAAAAATGGGGCAGCATTCCTTACTGGAGCTGCACTTCTAGCTCTTATTCAACCTTTGATCTCTTTTCAGGAGCTTAGACCCTGGATGAGGGTCATTGAATCTTTTATCCAACCCTTTTCTTGTATTATTCTTTTTCTCTTTTTTGTTCTCTTGCGATTCATTCCGCGATACGGACGGGCACAAACAAACAAAAGGATTCGCTTTAAGGCAATAATCACAGTCGCAGGAATTTGACAGGTTCATTTTTTGAAGTAAGCAGTTAGTTAAATTTGAACAGGAACAAGGCAAGCCTAGCTATCTTCTGCACGGGGGGAATTCGGAAAGCGATTCCACGGATATAAAAGTATACAACTGTGTTTGTGACAAAGGTTGTTTGCAGATTGTTCTTTCGTTGTTTTCTATTGTGATTGGGTGGAATTCGTGATTAGACAGGGGAAACATCATCTGCAGCAATGAAGTTCGATGATATCATGATCACGATTGGAGAGTTTGGGCGATACCAGCGTCGCACGTACAACCTATGCTGTCTTTTTGCTTTCTTGACTGCCTTTCACCTGTTGGCGTCAGTCTTTATCACCGGTTCAGCTGATCACTGGTGTAAGGTAGGTTGTGATGTTAGAACGTCATACATGTCTAGAACTGACAGGTCCCTGCATGGTCAAACTGCCGCACCCCAACTCCGCACCGACTACAAACCGACCCACTCCATCTTAGCCATTTAAAGTAAACGCCAATTTGAATTGTTTCCTAGTCTTTTATCCGGATTTTCCGAATCTGAGAGAGAAAGAGGGTAACAATGTTATTTAGAAGTATTAGACACTTTCTGTACAAAAGTATGCCATTAAGGCACTGTCAACACAAAGGATTTTGATTGAATGTCAACGTTAGATACACTTTAGAGGCTCGAGCCATGAACCTACTACGAAGTTCATGCTCGAACCAAGGTAAAATTGCATTATATTAGTGATTGATGTCTAGTATCTTGATTTTTGTAAGTCATTTCGGCACATAAATATCAAATAACAAAAACAAAATGAAGAAGAAAAAGACGAATGAAATAAGGAAGGAGGTGATGAGAAACCATGAATTATTTTCATTTGACCTGGTGTATTTCTTCTTCTTCTACGGTCTGGTGTTAGTCTCTAGCAGGGGTGGATCCGCGGGGAAGGGGGCGCTCACTACATATTGTATTGTTCCACATGGTTTCGACCATTTTATGCCCTGGAACAATAATCTGTTCCGACCACTTTATAGTCTGGAACAATTTCCTTTTTATCATTTTGAAGAAAAAAAGGGTCAATATTCGTAAAGCGTAACTTTCATGATTTTTGTTTAAGACCCAAAAATGACTTGTGTATTAAGCTTGTGTCTATTTCCCGCCTAGATTCCGGAGTGGGATGAGGTGAATTGCACTGAATGGGGCTACAATACGACAGAAGAGTGCCAAGATATCAAGCGAAGCATTGGCATTCCGTCAAACTTATCCAAGACCGGTGACGTCACGTATGCGCAATGTTCGCGGTACAACCTGTCTGGTAGCAATGACTTCCGTCCTGACCTTGACCTTAGTGGACGTGACGTCGTATCATGTGATGCAGGATGGATATATGATAGGAGTGTCTTTCAGTCTTCCATTGTCATAGATGTAAGTCGTGGACCTTTAAAGTAATATGATCACTTTGAAATTTCAGCTAGTAAACATTCATGGATGTAGGGCATATCCTACGAAAAATATTTTCTTTTAAGAATTTTTTCTCTCAGAATTCACCTCCTTTGAATATTGTGTATTAAATTTCAATTCCGTTTCATATCTTTTTCTTCAACGGTGTTAAATCAGGAGTCACGGTCCCGTGGCATTAGGGCAGATAACATTTCTTGTGACTGATAGATTAACTGTGTATCATTGGGCAATGCATGCTCCGACATATGCTCCGGGGAGAATATTGACAATTGCTCCCAGCCATACGAAAGTATTGGAATAGGCATGGGGTTGCAATAAATCACTTTGGAGATAGCAAATGTACAAATGAACTCCCTATTTCCGGGGGGGGGGGGGGGGGGGGGGACTCCTGGCTATTATCCACACATCTTTTAAATACGGATAAGTCCCACTTTGTGCATTTTAGAATAATCACTGCCAAAGCGATGAAGGCGCTTCATGAGTACCATTTGTTGCCTTCATATAGATTGTACAGTCCGGGAATATTTGAATAATGTTTCTTAACTTTTATACTTTCATGAACACGTATCCAACATTCGTCTTGATGGGTCTAACAGTTATCTGCTCATACGCAGAGTGGCTTGTTTGTTTGTTGTTTAGTTTTGGGGTTATGGTTATGGTGAGGGCTAGCTATTACATTGGGTCCAAGGTTAGTATTTGTAGGGTTAGGGTTATATACTATGTTGGGTTCTGGGTTAGGATTAAGGTCATGATTAAGGTCGGGGTTACGGTTAGGTTTAGGGTTATGTTTAGGGTTAGGGTTATATACTATGTTGGGTTCTGGGTTAGGATTAGGGTCATGATTAAGGTCGGGGTTACGGTTATGTTTAGGGTTATGTTTAGGGTTAGGGTTATATACTATGTTGGGTCCTGGGTTAGGATTAGGGTCATGATTAAGGTCGGGGTTACGGTTAGGTTTAGGGTTATGTTTAGGGTTAGGGTTATATACTATGTTGGGTTCTGGGTTATGATTAGGGTCATGATTAAGGTCGGGGTTACGGTTAGGTTTAGGGTTATGTTTAGGGTTAGGGTTATATACTATGTTGGGTTCTGGGTTAGGATTAGGGTCATGATTAAGGTCGGGGTTACGGTTAGGTTTAGGGTTATGTTTAGGGTTAGGGTCAGGGTTAGGTACAACTTCCGATCAATATAACCCATGCTCCCCTAAGATATAATAATTATTTGTTTCTTTTTTTGGTCTTTACATCACCAGTTTGACCTTGTGTGTGGCTCCAGTTACCTAACGTCTGTCTCACAGTCTCTGTATTTTCTCGGTGTACTAATCGGGTCTCTGGTTTTTGGACACATCTCCGACATGTAAGTATGACAGACTAATTGATCATCTTCAGTTTGTGTTGAACTTCATTAAAATATTTGGTTGATTTTTTACCTTGCCATGTGAAAAAACAATCTAGAATTAATTTAGAAAGGTTGATTGAGTGGGCCTATAAGCATGATATTAACGGGTCTACGGTTGTTTTTAATCGTCAAAATGATAAGAGATTGATTAGAAATCATATGCATTGCATACAAAAATGTGTAAATTGACTCATACATTGAAGTGACATGGACAGTTTATCAAAATTTGTCATCATAGTTATTATTGTTTGTCAGGGTATGTTAAAAGCGAATCGTTCCATGGGGCATTTTTACTATGATATTGTTTCAAAGTGATTACAATTTCTTAGTCAGATCATAAATTAAATTAATTCTCTTTGACTGGCTTTCTCTCTTTACCTCGTCAAGCTTCATGATACGTTGAATATATGGTCAATATACAGTCAGAGTCAATAAAAAAGAACCACATAGTCATGCCCCCAATACCATAAAATTCATTTGAAATAAAAACACAAAACAAAAATGGAGGGGGGTGGTCGACCCCCCCCCCCACCCCTGCGTACGCGCCTGGTGGTGGTGATCGTGGTGGTGATGATGGTGATGATTATCATAAAAAACTTGATGATCCTGCTATTGCTCAATTATTTTCCAGATTCGCCTTTTTATCGATGATGTTTAGTAATTATCATTCAATATTTGTCGTTTTTGTTAAGTTGTGTAATACTAATAATAGCAATAATATTAGACATAATGATAATATGTAAGATTTTTTGAGGTGCCCTATTCCCTTGAATTCAAATGCTGAAGGCGCACTGATAAATGCACATTGATGATATAACATAAGAGCACTAAATACACAAAAGTACAATTTGAGATTTTTTTTTTTTTAAAAGAGACAATTGATAATTATAGGCCAGATCAAACACTAAGATCTACCATTTATATAAATACTAATCAGATCAAAATTACTTATCATTATTACAATCACAATAAACGATTTTTTCCCCCTCCAGTTTCGGTCGCCAGAAAAGTCTCTTTTTCTCCTGCGGCTTTATCCTAGTTTCGGGAACGGCTGTTGCATTCTCCCCGAATGTCTGGGTGTACGCCATCCTCTATCTTTTGGTCGGAGCTGCGATGTATGGCACGCTCATCTCTTCGTTTGTACTCGGTGAGAACAAGTATAATGTTTGCCATATCTGTTGCTACTACTGCAACAACCGCTTCTTATAATGTTCATTGACATTGTTGCTGGACTACCACTACTACTACTACTATAACTGTCTTCTTCCCATCCCTACATCATATGGAAAATCATTGGGGGGGGGGGGGGGGTGTTTTACAATGATCAACATTATTTAGTCACGATGAAGATGTTATCAATAATTAAATAAAATCACAATGATGATAATAATAATAATGAATTATAACAATAAATAGAAGAACTAGAACTACAATCGTATAAGAACTATTTGTATAGAGTGATGCTCGTGTTTCTACGTTGTAGATGAAAGAACGTATCTTGGGCTACTAGAGCATTTTGTTGGAAGTATATATCATCTAGGATAGTGGAGTTGCGAAGGAATAAAGAAAGGCATTAAAGGGAGGCTTTACTACTTCAGCAAGAAGGGATTAGACCACCCAGTGAGTCATCGAGGTCACTGTGACAGGTGGCTATCTCATTAACTCAGCTCTCAGCTAACATAAGAAAAAGAGGATCATGGGGGACCAACAGGCACCGATTTGGGAAGTTTTCTATATAGAGGGAGCAAGTAGCTACAAGTTATTCCTTCGCAACTCCACTATCCTAGATGCTATATACTTCTAAAAAAAAAAGCGCCTTTGAAGAGTTCAGTGACCTTGAACAGATACCGTAGATAATGCGTATGAAGTGTGAACGGAATCAGGGTGGAGAAACGGACCTAGATAGGGCTCACAAGTACTACGTGCAAACAGAATGGGATTCGGGTGAAAGAAGAAGAAAAATGTAGAACGCGAACGAAACGATGATGAAGATGATGATGATATTGCAGAACATGAACACCCATTGCTTTGTTTCATATTGTGTTGTTACCGCATGAAATTGATCTTAACTCAAACAGGTACTGAAATGGTGGGTCCATCAAAGCGTTACCTGGCCGGGATGATAATAGAACTCTATTTTTCTGTTGGATATATGCTACTAGCTGCCATTGCGTATCTCATCAGAAATTGGCGCCATCTTCAGCTATTTATCTCTCTCATCTCCCTAGCTTACTTCATGCTTTATCCGTAAGTAGATAAAGATAATGATTTGAGAAAGTAAAGTCTGGTTGTCTGAACTCTTAAATTCTAACATGTTTATTGCCCTTGTATTAAACTAAAATCTTCAAATAAAATTCGTTTATGTTTATACAAAATAGTTGTAATAAAATGATACGGTAAACATCATCAAAACTACCATTCGTGTTGGAATGGTCGATGTTGATTGGAGTTTAAAATTATTGTTTCATTCAAACCTTTGATATGACACGTATGATATACCAGCGATTGTTAAAAATATGTCCTCTTCTATCCTCCTTCTCTTCCTCCCTCATGTTGTTGCTGTTGTCGTTATTGTTCTTCTCTGACTTTCGTGTCCCCTTCTTCACCTTCTTCTTCTCCTCCTCCCCTTCTTTCTTCTTCTATTACTTCTTCTTTTTCTACTTCTCTTTCTCCTTCTTTCTCTTCTTCTTTCTCTCCTTCTTTCTCTCCTTCTTTCTCTCCTTCTTTTTCTCCTTCTCTCTCTCCTTCTCTCTCTCTCCTCCTTTCTCCCCTTCTTTCTCTCCTAATTTCTCTCCTTCTTTCTCTCCTAATTTCTCTCCTTATTTCTCTCCTTCTTTCTTTCCATCGTTAAACTAGCTTCTTACCTGAGTCTGCCCGATGGCTGATGGCGAAGAAGAAGCTCGAACCTGCCGAAAAGATTATTCGAAAAGCCGCTAAAGTCAACCGAGTTAAACTACCCGATATCTTGTTTGAAGAGCGTGAATTCATGAATGAGGTATGACACTTTAAACCACTCCTTTTATCTCTCTCTCTCTGTCTTTCTTTCTTTCTTTCAGCTGTATTGTTTGATGTCATTTAATGTTTTTCAATGTCGTGTCCTTAGGCAAAACATACATTTCCCTCTCTTTACCCTGGTGAAGTTAATGGATACCCGATAGGTAGTAAACATATTAAAATGGCGGATCTAAAGCCTTGGGTAATGATATTACACTTTACATCGAACGAAGTATATTAATAAAAGCTGCGCTATATAATATAATGGTTAAATGGCCGATCAGCATCACAAGGGGAGAAAAATTTACAATTTGTTTAAACAAAAAATGTCTTTGTTGTTGTAAATGCTGGATTTTTTAAATTTCCATCTCTTTTAGAGCGGTGGAAACACTGGGCGACAGCCTAATGTCTTCGATCTGTTCCGCACTCCACGGCTCCGTCGAAATACGCTTAACTTGATTTTCAATTGGTAAGAAGTAATGCTGTGTTGTTTATGGATCGGAATCGTTTTCGTACAAGAGTAATATAGTTGTACATGTACTAAAACATGAATTCCAAACCTTTAACAATAATCGTCTCATTTCCGTTTCTTCATCTTTTTTGCAATGTTATCATTATCATCACCGTGTTGCTGTTATTGTGGTACTTATTATTTATCACAAGTAAATTATGTTATTATCACTATCATTAGTATTGTTATTATCACTATCATTAGTATTGTTATTATCACTATCATTAGTATTGTTATTATCACTATCATTAGTATTGTTATTTTTTATTATTATCATTATTATTATTACTGTTAGCATCATAATCGTCATTATCAATATTATCTACTCAGGATTGTAAACACGCTTGTCTATTACGGGTTGAGCTTGAGCACAGATTCTCTCGGTGTCGACATCTACCTCGCTTTCTTCGTCTCCGGAGCTGTCGAGATCCCCGCATACACCTCCGTGCTCTTTGGCATCGAGTACTTTGGTCGAAGACCAATGATTGTCTCCTACATGATAGCCGGTGGCATTGCCTGCATTGTCACCATCTTCATACGTGAGTGTTTAGAGATCATCCAGTCATAGATGTGTGATGGGAGGGGGGGGGGGGTGTCCGGATATTTAACAAACATAGAGCTTTCTCTTTTGCCTTTTGATTCAACGAAATATTCATATTTATAATATTGTCGAATCAACTGTCCGAAAACGCAACGTATGCGCAAAAAGTCGGGCACCTCCCTCGAATATCCACATTATATTCGACCAGCAAGATGCCCAAATAGTTTCATATTCGGGCAGGAGTAGCCGGAATATGTGATTTCTCAACACAAACAAAAGTTTCAAAATGTGTGAACACTCGCTTCGCGTGAGCGAAACATTTATAAACGGAAGAGTTGGTTCGGACAAAACGTCTCAACGCCCTCGCGAAAATGTGCCAATACACGTCTGTTCGATAGAGCTGACAATTAGGCCCTGTATTATAAAGAGTTGCGATTGATCCGAATGAATCACAAGTCCTCTAATCAATTTCATGCTTGCAGCCTCCTATCTCTTATGTACAAATAAGTTGTGATTCTTCGCCACTGTTTATAAGACAGGGGCCTGGTCAGGCAATTGTTTGTGACAGAAACTGTTTGAAAGCAATGGGAAAAGAAAATAAGAAAAATAATTGCGAGATTTTCGATAGATCAAAATGAAAGGAAATCGACTCAATCTTGCTGAAAATATCGTGCATTGCACTCTGAAATAAGTATTTAGGGAACACGCACATGTGGCACGAAAGTTTGGTTGAAACTTCTCCATTATTTCTCGTCGATCATAATTCGAATATGGCAGGTTTTTTCCCCTCTCATCTTATCTGAAAAATCGCAACTTCCTTTATTTTTTATTTGAACGTTACATTTATGTTCAAAAGTCGCATGTATATAATAAAAACGATCCAATTATTATAACCTCTGAAATGATTGGGGAGGGGGTTATTTTTCACAAATTATTTGGTTGTTGCTTTAAAGTTTCTTAGATATATTTCACTGTTTGATTCTATTTTGTTATCTATTGTTGCTTGTTCTTTTATTTTTTTTAAACCATTAACCATTACATGGATTTCCTATTAAACCCAAAGCCGCCGGTCCAGGACGGGTAGCCGTTGCGATGATCGGGAAATTTGGTATCGCTGGATCGTTCGCCATCGCTTACTTGTATCCTGCTGAGATATTCCCGACACCTATCAGGTAATTTTGTTGTTGTTGTGATTTTCGATTTCTCTAAATATGTTAACAGTTTTTATCATGTTTATACTTTAATCTTTATTTAAGTGAAAAGGTATAGTTGTTATTTCTATTTATTGGACTATATTGCTTTATTGCTATAGTTCTGTTACAAATTATGCGTAATAGATAGGAAAACAAATTTAAATGTAAAAGTTCAATAATTGAATCCAGAGAAATCCAACTTAGCATTACTTTTATGTCGTCGAGGTTTAGTGGTCTGACGGATACGTCGAAGGTCTGTGGATCACATGGGTCACAGTTCGAGTCCCGCCGCGACACCAGGGCTGTTTTTCCTCTTCTTGTCTTTTCCTACAATTATTATTACCCCAGTAATTGCCGGGTAGGCTCACCCCTTTAGTTGCACATTCGGTTTAATGCCTTGCCAATAGACGTTAGTGTCCGGGCTGAGATTCGAACCGTCAACCCTTGGATTGAGAGTCAAGAGAATGAACCACTCTGCCCCGACACCTCCAACAGCGTTATTATGTTGAAAATTAACATATTTCATGTCTATCTCTAACTCCTACATTTGTATATCTGCAGAATATACATGGTATACATCAACCAGTGAATTATTAGAACATGCACATAAACAGGGAATGTTCTTGGTAAAAGCTGATGAACCTGGTGTACTGTATTTTCTTTCTAATTCCGATCTTCAGGGCGGCTGGTTTAGGGATGTGTGCCATGGCATCGAGGGTGGCCGGTATGATCTCCCCGCTGATTATCCTGCTTGGGGATTATTGGAAACCCCTCCCGTTCCTCATCTTCGGCATCTCGTCCATTTTAGCAGGGATCCTAGCCCTCTTCCTCCCCGAGACCAAGGGGAGGCGGGTGCCAGAGACCATGGAAGAGGGGGAGAACTTTGGCAGGTTAGTAGTCCGCATGTAAGCCTCTTTATAAAGGAATAATTGGGATCGGCCGTGTTTAGAGGTAGACTTTCAACCCTCACAATCCTTGCTTTTTATTGATAATGCGATGATTAAAAGATCAAACTTAAATATATTCAAGTTAATTTTCAGTCTAAATATCCCGTTTCACGTATGCCGTGTATAGGATAATATTCCGTTTAACCATGTTGCCCCTTGTTAAAGGGAACCAAAACCTTCATACTAAGTTACTTTTATTGTAAAGTTTAAGATATTTGAATAAATTCAGTGAAAAATGAACTAAATCGGGCAAGGAATAAGGAAGTTAAAGCTTTTTGAAATGAATAGTCACTAGAGGGCGATATTCAATTTGATGCCCCATTTGTGGACAACTCTCCATGTCTTTTATACTTCAAATTTCATGTTTTTCATTCTTTCTTGTGATTGAGATAATCTACTCCTCTGGAAGCAAGGTATATAATGCAAAATGATATTCTACTTCACATGTTATGAAGTCGGATCAAGAACACAAATAAAAAAGAAGAAAACAAAAGAATTGTGGAATTTGAAGTACAAAAGGCATCGAGAGTTGTCCACAAATGACGCATCAAATTGAATATCGCCCTCTAGTGACTAGTCATTTCAAAAAGCTTAACTTCCTTATTCCTTGCCCGATTTTGCTCAACTGTTCACTGATTTTATTCAAATATCTTAAACTTTACAATAACAGTAACTTAGTAGGAAGGTTTTGATTCCCTTTAAACAGCTTAACCCAGCTCAAACTAAGTCACGAACTGAAATGTTACATTTTATACGGTATCGGATTTATTTCGTTAGAACTCCTCTAAATGAACCTGGTGATGATGAATACAACATGAGTGAAAGTCCAGAGATGACATCATCAGGCGACTTCAAGTATCAGAAAGCTCCCGATGTCGACACCGCCATCGAAACCTGAACTCGGGCAGAAAATGTTACAGAATTGTAGTTGGCCTACTGGCGATACACATATAAAATAACAACATAAATCAGAAAATGAGATGTAATTTGATAGTCTAAATTTTAATTCAACAATTAAACGTTGACAAATATAACTAATCTGATTGTCATTTACTATGGGTTGAATTAAATAAACACTGCCATAACAACAGGCCATTGTATACATTGATTACTAACAATAGTGTGTATGTTAAAGAATATGGCATATTAATCAAACTGTTTATCTGTTGTGTCCCAAGACGAAAATCCAATTGAAGTCCCATTGAATGTCCCCATTAAATTCCAATTGGCAATTTTGGAGTAAATGGAAAGTGAAACAATGGGTGCCCATTGAAACCAAGTGGCAATTGGTCCCCAATGAAACCAACTGGCAATTGGTTTTAATGGGGACCAATTGCCAATTGGTTTCAATGGGAACCCATTGTTTCACTTTCCATGCATACTCCAAATTGCCAATTGGTATTGAATTGGGATTCAATGGGGATTCAATTGGTAAATCGATCCAGTTAGAAGAACCAGTGATAAATTACTGATACTTCATAATCGATATTGGCAACTGTCCACCAATTAGGTATATTCCAATCTCATTTGCATTAACTTCATCACATAGATCATTTGAAGTGAATTCAAGAGTTACATATATAGTGACACAGGCTCGTACACATATATATACTAAATATGCATGTTGTTTCTTGGTTAGTCATCATATAATCGATATATCTATTGCTAAAAACGTGAATGTAATTGTTACATGATCAGACAAAATAATCTATTGGTAAATAATTGCCGAAGGAAAATAGAAATCACAAAATTGATGTACATTGTCATAAGTTGCTTAACAAATCATGATAAATTTATTTTTCTGTGACACGTGTAAAGTGATGATGAATATTCATGAAATGCCGAGATCTGTTGGTTTCTATTCATTTATGTTGGTTTCTATTGGTCCTATTGGTCCTTTTGTTTTTTATTGGTCTTATTGGTCCTAATGGTTTCTATTTATCCAATTGGTTTCAATTTAGCATTGGTCCTATTGGTTTCTATTGATTTCAATTGGCCCTATTAGACTTTAATGGAATTTCAATTGGTTTCAATTGGACCAATTGAAGTCCAAATTAAGGCCAATTGGTCCAACTGAATCCAATTGGGAACCCATTAAAGTCTAATGGGGCCTAGGCCAATGGGGCCAATGGGGCCAATCTGGACCAATTGAAACCAATTGGGGACCCATTAAAGTCTAATGGGGCCTAGGCCAATGGAGCCAATTTGTCCAATGGGGCCAATCTGGACCAATTGAAACCATCTGAAGTCCTATTAAAGTCCCATTGAAACCTGTTAAAACCTATTGAGACCAATTAAAACCAATTGGAACCAATTGGATTTTCGTCTTGGGGTATTAAACCCATCGAGTTTTTACGATTTTTAATAAAAACCTATCTACATGTACTTTTGCTTTACCTCTTAGCTGATACAATAGCTAGAACTTAAAGAACTGAAAAGATCTGAAATCGAATAACGGTGCTATACCTTTGAAAGACCAGCCGCAGTCATGATAAGATCAATTTCATGTAACAAAATTAGAGACGCAGTAAAAAAATTAATTATTTTATCACGTTTATCATAAAACATGTATATATTATACATATACTAACTGCATAAATGGAGTGCCTTTTTAACATGATACAGCTTTATAACATAACTTGAATTAACCAAAGTAACAGTACTCTATAAAGTATATAAATAAAAACAGTACGACGTACGGTATTGTGCTGCCACGCTTTTATTCCGACTGTAAATATATATATATATATAGTCTACTTAATGAGTCATTTTGTCACTCCAAATGTCCCTCTAATGACGCCTTTAGTAAAATATATTTTTTGAGTAAAAAAAATGATTCATTAAGTAGACGTTATAATTAGGAGGACAATTTGGTGTCCTCTTAACGTTTTTTACGTTTTTTATTTCTCATAGTAGGCCAAATTTTATTATAGCCTATGGAATTTTACCTCCCAAAATCGTTAAAAAATCTTTTTTTTTTAAATGAAAAGCACATCCACCCCGACGTACGTTATCACTAGCTCTTTCATTTGAACCCTCATGCCCTATTGACATTTGAAAGTTCACCCACCGTAATTTGATCAAAATAGGTTGCAAGCTCGTCATTGCCTATAATACACATGTGAAATAAGTCGAACTTTGGACTCAGTTTGCCAAGCGATTTTAAGATTATAGGTCAAGTACACGAAGGATAAGAAGCATGAATTATCATAGATCACTTCTGCTTGGTTCATTATGTCCATTTCATCCAACCCCCACCGTACTTTTTCCATTTAGTAAAAGCAAACATTTTGCCGAGGTAAGCAAAAACATGAATATTCACATGTTTATGAACGGTCAGACAATACAGCCTTTAAGTACGTAACGTATAATGAACGGGAATTAGCGATGATCCGTCCATGAGGTAAAGGTCCAGCGAGCGATAATGAGACAACCGGATCAATATGTTAGGTGTGAACAATGAGTTATTCTTGGGTATCTTGATGGTTTCACAGTTACTTTTGTTTCCTTATATTGCTCTGTCTTTTACGCACTTCTCTTTTCTCTCCATCTGATCCAACATTGTTCCAAACCGCATTTCTCATGGCAAATTATGGCTGGCAGTAAACATCTTCAAGTGTTCTACTGCTTGTTTTCATTTATGTTTATCTTTTCCACTCTCTATCCCTCTTCCGTTGTTTTTCTTTCTCTTGCCAATTTTTCTCTCACCTTTTCCATGTTTTATCCTGTTCTTCCTATGCCTATAATGCATATTTTTGAGTATACTCAACCGTTTTTGCTGTACATATTTATGTCCTTTTCTTTTGCACGTAGTAGGCTGCCTTTCTATGTCAATCACTGTCAATTATATTGCACTCTATTCATGTATGAATCTTTAAATGATGATCACAAATGATGATAATATACGCAACTATTTTGAATCTAGCGCAGACTCGTTAGAGTATGATCTTGGTGAAGGCAATGCCACTGTCATGAGTCACTGTAGTTATTGTACAGAAAGCCAATTCTCTCAAAAGATAGGTAATTCTGGTGATAACGAGCTTTCTTTTCTTCATTTTAATGTTCGTAGTATGCAAGCAAACTTTGGTAAATTAAATGTATTTTTGCGGAACATGTGCTACAGTTCTATGGTTATAGGAATCTCTGAAACTTGGTGATCTAGTGATATTGAAGGAAATGTGTTTTCTCTTCCAGGAAGTAATATAATTATGAATAATCGACAAGATAGGAGGGGAGGAGGTGTCGCATTGTATGTCCCCACGCAGTTGAATTACCGAGTTTTAAATGAAGTTAATGTAATGAATGATTTAATGGAAAGTGTCTTTGTAGAATTGTTTTTTCCGGGCAGACGAAATGTTATAATTGGGGTCGTTTATAGACCACCACAAGGTAATGTGAATGTGTTTATAAATGAAATGCAAACTGTGTTATCAAATTCAATATTTTTACATAAAACAGTCTTTGTCATGGGTGATTATAATGTTAATCTTCTTCAGCACGATGTGAATGCACACATTTGTGACTTTTTAAACATGTTTATATCTTTCTCTTTATTGCCCTTAATTACTAAACCTACCAGAGTTACAGACACTTCTTCTACTCTCATTGATAACAGTTTTAGTAATGTACGACCTTTACCAGATGCGGGTATTATAATTTCAGATTTGTTTGACCACTTTCCAGTATATGCGAGGATGTCTTTTGGTAGGAATATCCGTAATATTTCTAGTAATAGATATGTTCGAAAAAGTAATCCTACCAGTATTGCTAGATTTAGAGATGAGTTATTAGCAAGTGATTGGAGAGAAGTATTACGTGATTGTGATGTTGATAGCTCATATGATAAATTCTTAAATACATTCTTTTTGCTGTATGATAAAAATTTACCTTTACGTAAATGTAATAGTAGAAATCGTAGAACAACCCCTCGATTGCCATGGATTACTAATTCTATATTAAGGTCAATAAACAGGAAAAATAAGTTGTACTATAAGTATAAGATTAGTAAATCTCAGTCTTCTCATAGGAAATATACTATTTATCGGAATACTCTTACTTCAATCCTACGTGCTGCTAAGAAGCAGTATTACTGTGCTCAATTTCAGGCGACTCATAATGATATAAAAGGGACATGGAAAGTGATTAGGAATGTGTTTAAGCCAAAGCAGAAAGCGTCTGATGTAAGTAAATTAAACATTGATGGGAATGTAGTTGATGATCCAGAAGTTATTGTACATAAATTCAATGAATATTTTTGTAATATTGGCCAGAATTTGTCGCGTGTCATTCCAGAGTCTCAAAAAACATTTCAATCTTTTTTAGAAAACCCTAATCATAATAGTTTATTTTTATTGCCAACGACTGTAGAAGAATTATTTGATATTGTACATTCTTTAAAGAATAAGAAAAGTCCAAGTTGTGACTATCTAACTAATGAGTTGATAAAAATGTAATTATTGGTAATGTAGAACCCCTCGTACGTATTTTTAATCTATCAATGACCACTGGTGTTGTACCCATGAAAATGAAGATTGCAAAGGTTGTACCCATTTTTAAAAAGGGTGATGCCCTTATCTTGAATAATTATCGTCCTATTTCTTTGTTGAATTCCTTTTCTAAAATTCTTGAGAAGCTAATGTATACTCGGACGATAAATTTTTTGATGAATGCTAACATTTTGTCAAATTTTCAGTTTGGTTTCCGTGAAAAACACACTACAATTCATGCTATTCTACATTTGGTGGATAATATATCCAGTGCCTTAGAAGCACACATGCATACAGTTGGTGTCTTCTTAGACTACTCTAAAGCGTTTGATACTGTAAATCATTATATTTTAATAGATAAACTGTGTCATTATGGTGTAAGGGGAATAGCATTAGATTGGTTTAGAAGCTACTTAACAAATAGGAAACAGTTTGTTTCTTTAAATGGAATTGATTCAGATATGCGGGACGTCACTTGTGGGGTCCCACAGGGATCCCTTCTAGGCCCGCTTTTGTTTATTGTGTATATTAACGATTTTCAACTTTCCGCAAAGATGTTATCATTCATTTTATTTGCAGATGACTCGAGTGTATTTTTCTCTCACAGAAATCCACAAACTCTTTTGCAGACTTTAAACTCCGAGTTGACTAATGCGACTTTGTGGATTCAAGCAAACAAGTTGTCTTTAAATCTTAAAGGCACACTGTCCTACTTGTAGCTACTTGCTCCCTCTATATAGAAAACTTCCCAAATCGGTGCCTGTTGGTCCCCCATGATCCTCTTTTTCTTATGTTAAATGAGAGCTGAGTTAATGAGATAGCCACCTGTCACAGTGACCTTGTTGACTCGCTGTGTGGTCTAATCCCTTCTAGCTGCAGTAGTAACGCCTACCTTTAAAAAAACTAATTATATGCTCTTTAGTAATTCCCTGAGTATATTGCCTGGTAATGTAATGTTTAATGGTATTGAGATTGAAAGGGTATCTACATTTAAATTTCTTGGCTTGCATATTGATGAACATTTAAATTGGAAGTACCATATTAGTAAACTTTGTAAATTATTGTCAAGAAATACTGGTGTAATTTATAAATTGAAATCTGTGTTCCCACTGAATATTTTACATATGTTGTACGCAACTTTGATTTTGCCATATTTGCACTATGGTGTGCTAGCTTGGGGCAACTCATTCAAATCTCAAATGGTTAAATTACTACTGGTACAGAAAAGAGTAATACGGATTGTTTGTAATACTCACTATCTTGCGCATACAGATGTTCTTTTTTTTAATAGTGGTGTTTTGAAAGTTGAAGATATTTATCATGTACAACTAGGAGCTCTAATGTATGAATTGAATGCAGGTCTACTGCCAGTAGCCTTGGCTGGAATATTTAAGAAAAATACCCAAGTTCATAGTTATTCCACACGACAGGCGCAAGCATATCACTTACCTCTTGTTAGAACGCAATTTGCCCTTACTACTTTGGGGTCCACTGGACCTAGGTTTTGGAATTCCCTTGAACCAAGAATAGCGCAATCGGTCAGTATTTATGTATTTAAGCGCAAACTGAAGTTACTGTATTTGAGTCGATATCGTCTAGACTTATAGTTGTGATCAATATTTAAGAAAAGTATTTGCTATATAGGTCAGCATTATTCTACTCCCGTTTCTCACATCTATTTATCTGTCTGTCTTGTTTAGTTTTTGTCTGTGTTTCAGTCCTGTTGCTCGTAGTATATTCCTGTTCCTGTTGTTTATAGCCATTATTTAGTAGTCAGTAGATTTTATTGTACTTATTTATGTTTAATATTTTCTCAGTTGTTTATTTTTTTTTTGACGAGTTTGTTCTTTTAGGACATACTCTTAAACTACTCAGGAGGGACCTTAAATCCACAAGCCTTGCTTTCAACCAAGGTCACCTCATCTTTCTATTGTAACGCCATATTCTGTTCACTCCTTTATATTCATGTCATATTTATAATGTGTGTTACGAAAGAAAGATAAATAAATTTGAACTTGAACTTGAACTTGAACTTGTTACCATTTAAGTTCCATGGTGATAATCCCGTGGCTGTTGGCATATTTTCATTGCACCAGTTGATAACTGGTCTGTGTGTATATTTCCAGTTGCACCAGTTGATGGCTGACTGTTGGCATATTTCCAGTTGAACCAGCTGACACCGATTAATTTGCATATTTAATATGGGGTGCGTGCAGATCTATATTTTTAAAACAATTTATCTGAATTAACAGCCTTTTTCTTAATTACTGATGATTTAGTTACATGCAATTCATTTTGAAAATACTACAAATATAAATTACCAGTTATTAGGACATTTCGCTACTTCGTATAACTTACATTTACTATGAACTAAAATAATTTCAATAAAATAAAAGTATATCAAAAAGTTTCGAAAAAAATAAATTATGTAAGTCTACTTATTACCAATGTCTTTACATTGGAAATACAGACTTACCAGTTTTGAAGTGTTGTTGTCGTTCAACTGGTTGGAAGTTTTAGTTTTACCAAATGGTTCTAATGGCTCAGCTAGACTGACCAGTTGAATTCTAACTTTCTATATATCTATCTAGCAGGCTATAGTTCATCCAGACGTTGGACAAAGCCCTCCTCATAACATTTCCACTCTCTTCTGTCTCTAGCTGTCCTAGTCCAAGCGGCCGTTCCCATGTACGATGTTATGTCAACTCTCCATCTTCTCTTCTGCCTTCCTCTTCTTCTCTTTCCCATCCTTGGTTGCCATTCTGTTAAACGATTTGTCCATCTATTGTCCTGAAGTCTTGCTACATGCCCAGCCCATCTCCACTTTGATTCTCTGACTTTCTCCATGATATCTTTAACCTTTGTTTTCTGGCGTATGACTTTGTGGTTGATTTTGTCTCGCAGAGATAAATGCGACATCTTTCTCTCCATAGCTCGTTGAGTAGTCACAAGCTTCTGTTCTAGATCCTTTGTCAATGTTTCTGATCCATATGTCAAAGTTGTTAGAATGCATTGGTTGAACATTCTTCTCCTTAGTGTCATGGGTATGAATTCTAACTGGCCTGGATCAACTGGATCATTTAGCCCATTTCAATTTCCAGGGTATCAACTTGACCAGTTGCAACTGGCTTTCTCTTCTGGGATGTTTGCACCCCCACCCCCCCCCCCCCCCCCCTCTTATCCTAAACTGCTTCGGCGCGCCTGGACGTAATTATGGAAGATCCAAAACACGATGTTCAAAAACGGGATGAGAACTTCATTATTTTGGTTCATTTATTGTGTAACATTTGCGTAATTTTGGGGTTGAACGCGGGTTACAGTAACATATATCCTCTTCGACGTAAATTTCACGTGAATGAAGAACATGATTCATCTCAAGTCAGCCTCGTAATATTCACGTGAATTTCACGCAGATATTTTTGTTTCTGTGACGCGATTCTAAATCTTCTAAAGAATGTGATAATTTCGTTAATGAAGATGTAATTTCATCACCAAACAAAAACGGGAGTATTATGTTTACAAACCATGGTCTCCAAGGTAGGGATAATCAAGTTATTATAATGGTGATATTGCGTGATTTAGTGTACGTGTGTTTTAAGTGACCTATAGTGCAAGAAACATAATAACACATTTACGTAAATGTCAGGTGTTTGAAGAACGTAACTCTCCTCAAGTCGATACCTTGATATTGACGTGATTTTGTTTATTGGGCTATCATGATTGTGTCATATGTCTATGGTTACCTGCACGAAAGTGTGGATACACATGCAATTTTTTACTTGAAAAAGTGTATACAAGCGTTATAATAGCCTATATAGGTAATATGTAACTATAAGAATCTTGATAGACATGGGTGTCGATCCCGGGGGGATGGGGGGATATATCCCCCCCCCCCCCAATATTTCAGGTGGGGTGATGGCCTGTACAATCATCCCCCCCCCAATAATTCACCATAAAAAAAAAATCAAGAGAAACATGAATGATGAGAGCCCGAAGAGAGTAGTGAATGGTTATTACTCGCAAGATGACCATCAATATACACATTTTGCTATCTCATTTTCATAACACATACATATATACGAATTAAATGAGACAACCGTATGTGAGACAAGAATAAATTGAATTCTCGCTAATACGGCTTCATCAGGAATTGATGAATTTATTCAATTTGTTCAATCAACAGCATCATAAAAATGCAATGCGCCAAATGCAAATACGCAGCGTTAAAAAGCAACGAGCTAAATGTTAAGCACGACGCGCAAAAGTAGCAATCTGCAATGCACATCAGACAATCCTGGACAAACATAGATGAACTCTGTGACGAATTCGTGATGAGATCGGAGACAAGGAGAAAGCTTCCGCGCTTTGCACGGGAGGGGCGAAAATGATTTCAGACGTGAATTAAGAGTAGTAATCAAATGAAACGTCAAAGCTTCCGCGCTTTGCGCGGGAGGGGAAAAACTGAATTCAGACAAAGACACGCAGAGGCGGTTCTCCCGGGGGGGGGGCAGGGGGGCACGGTGCCCCCCCCCCCACTTTTTCAGATACCCCAAAAGTGCCCCTTTTTACATAGGAAAAGTGCCCCTTTTATTTTGTAAGAAGTGCCCCTTTTACATAGGAAAAGTGCCCCTTTTACTTTGACAAGTGCCCCTATTACTTAGTAAACGTGCCCCTTCCCCATTTTCACCTCTGACGAGTGCCCTTTTTATTTTTGAAACGTGCCCCTTTTCCTTCGACATGTTCCCATTTTCTTTTGCAATAAGTGTCGATTTTCCATTCTCATAAATCTTGAAATTATCTTGAATAAGTGCCATTTTTAATCTCTAGTAAGTGCTTCTTTTCAGATACGAGAAGTGCCCCTTTTCACTTTTGATAAGCGCCCCCTTCACCTCTGATAATTGCCCTATTCCAAACTGAGAGGTGCTCCTTTTACTTTGACAACTGCCCCTTTTTTCCTTTGTAAGAAGTGCCCCTTCTCCTTTTAATAACTACCCCTTTTTTAAACTCGGATGAGCACACCTTTCATTTTAACATGTGCCCCTTTTATTTTCTAATAAGTGCCCCTTTTCCTTATGACAAGTGCCCCCATTAAAAAGAGAGAGAGCTCCTTCCCCTTCTCATAACTACCCCTTTCCCTTTCTAATAAGTGCCCCTTTTCCTTATGATAAGTGCCCCCATTAAAAAGAAAGTGCTCCCTCTCCTTCTCATAACTGCCCCTTTTAAAAATCTGAACGGTGCCCCCTTCTCATTCAACAAATGCACATTTTCCTTTATTATAAGTGCCCATTTTACATTTTCATGAGTGCCCCTTTTCATATCTGGTCAGTGTCCCTTTTCACCTCTGATAATTCCCCTTTTTATAATGATACGTGCCCCTTTTCCTTCTAATAAGGGACCTATCCCCTTTTCACCACTTATAAATGCCCCTATCAAAATCTGATGGGTGCCCCTTTTCCGTCAACAAATGCCTATTTCCCATTTTCGTAAACGCCTCTTTTTCATCACTGGTAAGTGCCTCTTTTCAGGTGAAAAAATGCCTCATTTTCACCTCTTATAATCATCCTTTGTACTTTGACACGTGCTCCTTTTCTTATCCCTTTCGATAATTGCCCCCTTTTCATGTAATCATTAAACGTGCCCCTTTTTTAAAGCGACTAAGAGTAATTTCCCCCAAAGTTCGCTCGCTGCGCTCGCTCGCATTTAAATATGATATAATTATGTTACTTATCAAAGGTCTTTTCAGTCTTCCGTTATGAGAATGTGCTTAGAACCCCATCACGATTGGCTTTTTCCTCTTTATGAGATGTAATTCTTCGCACTGCGACCTCACAGATCTTTACAAATTTTCTCGCTCGCTTCGCTCGCACGTAAATGCATATTCAGACATCACACCCAACTGTGCAGTATGATGCTTAAGCGATATCTTGTATGATGTATGAAGAGAAACAAATAATGAAATCATCCCTAATAATGTAATCACAATGTAGGGATATATACCAATGTCTAAAAATGGTATATTTTCGCTTTGAGATTTCCCAATGTAGGTGCCCTTTTTTCCAGAAAGTGCCCTTTTTTGTTGGTGCCCCCCCCACTTTTGAAGTCGCTCGGCCGCCCCTGAAGACACGATACAACGAATCATCTTCTTTTTCTAATAATCTAATGAAACGGTAAAGCTTCCGCGTTTAGCGCTGGATGGGTGAAAATGAATACAGACAAGGATTAAGAGTAATAATTTATTGAAACGTCAAAGCTTTCGCGCGGGAGGGCGGGGGAACTGAATTCAGACGAGGATTAAGAGTCGAGAACGGTCCAACGAATCGTCTTCTTTCTCTAATAAATTAATGAAACGTCAAAGCTTCCACGCTTCGCGGGGGAAGGCCCTCCCTGTACCCAACCCCCTAGGGAGCGCGCTTCGCGCGCTCTGTAACTCTGTAAGTGCTTCGCACGTTTTGCGTGCTCACGACCGCCCCCTTAAATGAAACCCTGGCTACGCCCTTGGGGAGGGGTGCAACCTGCCACACGCTTCTACCTCTTGGTTGCTTTGATCCATTGCCGAAAATATTTTGGCACCTATCACACCCCCCCCCCCCCCAACCACGGATACAAATCGACACCCTTGTTGATAGACCTTCACACATAGCCTAATTATTCATTTTAAATGTTGCAGGCGTGATTGGGTTGAATCATAGTTTATTATGAATGGAAAAAGATGATTATATGATAAGTTTAAGGCCTACGATTTCCTGCATGAAAATATAGATAAGCCTACAAATTTTAATTAAGATTATTAGGCTGTGTATGAAAGTGCATGCTGATGTTTCTAAATTTTAATTTATTGTTAAATCCCTCTTAAAGGCTAAGTCCACTCCAAAAGTAAGTTACTTTCAATAGAACCAGAAAAATCAGACAAACCAATCAAAAATAGTTTGAGCAAAATCGGATAAATAATAAGAAAGTAGTTTAATGACATGAAAAACTTTAAAAATCACTACACAAATTGGCAACTCACTCATGAGCCTGTGACGTATTGTCCTTACTATCCACCAATTATTTTCTTTATATTGATAATATCAATTTCCTATTTCCCCCCTAAGAATCTTATTTCTTCACACCAGCATCCAAGTTAGATTGATAGTAATATGTTTTTGTGTGGATGCACTAATATAGAGGTTTTTTTTTTCTCTCAGTTAAGTCATGAAAAACGTGATTTTGATAAACTATTTATATAAATATCAATAATTATGAAAATACAATATTCAGAAAATATTATATATAATGGTTTATTTATTCAAAAATCACATTGCAGCCCAAAGGCTAAATTGCACGATTTTTTTACAAATCTTTGACATAAAAACAGATTATAATGAACATTGTAAAAAGCATTACACAAAATAATAACTGCATACAAAATTAGTAACGCAATATATTTAACTAATATTCTTTTACAATTTAAACCGAAATAGCTTGGATTATCAGATGGTATAAAGGCACTTAGATTAATAGTTGTCAGATTGAGAGAGGGAGAGAGAGAATCAAGAAGGGAGAGAAAAAAGGAGGGAGTCAGAGAGGAAGCACTAGTGTTGGAAGAAAAAATACCATAAGGGAAAAACTAAGAATCAGGAGTGACGAAAGCCAGAAATAGGTAGGTGTTTTTGAATGCTTCATCGTCAGATGAGAGAGCAAACCAGGTACAACGAATACATGATATATTGATATGTGAATATTGTAAAATTAAAATACAGTTCATCATTTAAAAAGGTTGTATGCTTAAAATAATACTTAAAAGTGAAATTAGATAAATTGTACACGTACACTATACAGAGTCCACAAATAGATACAAATAGGCTATTATTTACATTTAAAACATCATATATATATATGTAGTATGTTGGATGCGAGGAATTAGGAAATACAAAAGCGAAGGCAGATGTGTATATCACAATATGTATTTGAAGTGGGAGAGCGAGAGAGAGAGAGAGTGGGGAGGAATAAGATAGAAAAGGTAGTATGTGAGAGAAGGAATAACAGAAAGAGAGAAAGAGTAATATAGTAAAAGAGAGAAAATGGAAGGAGGTGAAAGAAAAAGTCAAGATTCATCAATATCCAAATCTAAGGTATGTGTAAACCGAAAATCATCCATAATAACTATATACATCGATAACAATTTTCACCAATATCCACAATCTTGATATCATCAATGAATTTTAACAAAACAAACTCATCAAAGGCAATCATATGATTATTATTATTATCACTCTTATTAGACTTTTCATGAGGTATTTAGTATGTCAATCAAGAAAGGGATGGGGCTTTTTCTGTACCTTTCTGTCCTACATTTGTACGTAGTGGGTTTTATTTCTAAGTGATCGGGAACCTTCATGTTGTCTCCTAAGGGGTAACCAGCTATTGAAGTGGATAGATTTCGTGAGGGCCTGGGCAAATATCTTACAAAGATGATCCCTTCCAGGCGCGGATCCAGGATTGTCCAATAGAGGGGGCCGGAAATTCGAAAATCGCGCAGACCGTTATTTCAACTTACCAATACTGACAAGGTGATATTAGAAGCACTGTACTTAGTGTACTGGTACCTACAAGCGGGCACAATTTTTGAAAGGGGACATGCTCACGTCACGTCTCTTGTCCGATATCAACATTCCCCGTTTTCATGTTATGCTCGCGCGCAATTTTTTTGACATTTCCATCAGTGGGAGCTGAAGCCTCTTGCCCCAATATCTATTTCCTGGTTTCATAATTTAGCGAGCGAGCGGAAATTTGAGCATATGTATGTTGTGAAAGTGTTATTTGTCACCAAAATATACGAGATAAGATATAAAAAAATGCATATTGGTAATTTTTAAATTTTCGGGGAAAGAGAGGCTGCAACCCCATCCCGCATTAACTGCAGGTGTTTTGAAATGAAATCAGACTCCCCCAAAAAGTATTAACCAAAACGCACGAATCCAGTTTCAAAATCCAAAAAATGTCAGCTTCAGAGGTGGGCACATCCCCCTCAGACTCCCTCTAAAAGTATTAACCGAATCGCACGAATCCAGTTAAAAAATTCAGGTTCAGAGATAGAGAGGACATCCTGATTCTACCGGCCCGCCCCCCCCCCCCCCCCCCGTCTAGCCTCCCAAACCGGTAAAAAAAAAAAAAAAGGATAGTAACGTAAATTCTACATTTAAAAAAAAATAATAAAAAACGGCCCCCCCCCCCTGACCTGCCAGTGACACAAATGCGGCATCAAAATATTTGTGCTTCTCTGACCGTAATTAAATGCCTAAAACCCCTGAGCTTCCTGGGGCTCCGCCCCCTGAACCCCCCTACACAAATTTACGCTCGCTACGCTCTACCTGATCGTAAATACTTTAGCCCCCCCCCCCCCACTTTGATAAACGTTCCGCGGGGCCTGTGTATATATATATATACGCATACAACACTGATCTTTATGATGTCTTTAACGTGACATATCTTCTTCTCCCCTTGCAAACGAGAAAGAAAACAAGGTCATTAAAAGGGATTAAGCGACAAATAATGATTGTGATTCTAATTGATGCGAATATTTGTTTGAATAAGCACTGCTATTCACCAGAATCTTCTTTGTAAAAACAACTTTTACAAATCTCAGCCATGCTTACTGAGTTGAGACGTTCCATTCAATTTAAAATACTCATTCAAGAATACACTTCTCCTAATCTGAAAATGATCTTACAACACAGTGGCAGAATTGCATGGCTGAGATTTGTAAAAGTCGTTTTTACAAAGAAGATTCTGCTGAAAAGCATTGTTTATTCAAAAAAATTCTTGCATCAATTTGGATCACAATGATCATTTTGTCGCATGATCATTTTATCAAATAACCTTGTTTTCTTTTGATTTGCAGGGGGAGAAGAAGCTATGTCACGGTAAGAAATCATAAAGATCAGTTGTATTATGCGTATAAAAATGTTGATTATCAGAATGTCATTTTGGAATACCTCTATACAAATACCCGATCTTACTGTGCCGATACCACATTGTCTTTAGCCCGTATCCGTATTAGTATGAGCCAATATAAAGTTATTATTCTTTATTCAGT
>JAVYIG010011525.1:0-60149 GCA_035222895.1 Strongylocentrotus droebachiensis | reverse complement strand
GGAGGGACCTTTATTTTACTGCGAGGTGCAGTTGAAGGCGTTGAACTTGTCACAAATAAAAGTAACAATGTAGTTTTTAAAACTAAAGATGACAGACAAATTTTCCTCTAAGTCCAAACAGATATTGGGCAAGACAGGTAGTGTTGTTCTAGTTTCCGAGTGGTGAGTCAACACACCATGTATGACTGAGCTGGGAGACAGTGCCAGGTGGAGGGGCATAAATCGACACTTAAAAAAAAAAATGTACCCGTGTATAAGACGCACCCCCGACTTTAAAAGAAAAAAATAGGCGTGGAAAAAGTGCTTCACGGAGATTTTACGGTATATAAGGCTGACCAGTGTATTGATTTTGTTACTTTCGATAATCAAGCAATATTGTATCGACAGTTGGAGTTCCCGGATAACAGAGCAATACAAAAACAATATTGATCTGTCATCAGGGAGTCGCTAGAAGGGGGCGTGGGGGGTGCAACACCCCCCCTACCCCCACCAATCAGGGTATTGTTGGTAAAATTGTGCTGCCGTTAGGAAAAATGAGAAAAGGGGAGGGAAAAAATGAGAAGGAAAAAAAAGGAACAAAAAAGAAAGAAAGGAAATGAAAAGAAAGGAAAGAGAACTACAGAGAAGAGAAGAAAAAAAGAGAAGAGAAGAAAAAAAGAGAAAAAAGAGAAAGGAGAGGAAAATAAAGGAAAAGAAAAGAAGAAAAAAAGATAATGAAAAAAAGGAAAAAAGAGAAAATGAAACAAAAGAAACAGGGGGATGAAAGAGAGGAGAGAGGAAAGAGGAAAGAGGGGAAAGAGGAGAGAGAGGAAAGAGGAGAGAGAGGAAAGAGGAGAGAGAGATATAGAGAGGGGTTGTTGGGTGGAGTCATCTTGTCGAGGGAGCAAGAAAGATTCATTCCGCAGTGTTTTTTCGGTGAGGTATACCATTGGTATAGGGTTGTTTAGGTAGGAATTTTTTAGTAAGAAACTAAGTAAGATTATGACAGAAACTAAGTAAGTTATTAAGTAGGCAATAGGTCTTTCCTGTAAGAAACTAAGTAAATTGGTAAGTAAGTATATCTATTTTCCTTTAAGAAACTAAGTAAGCAAGAAGTATTTTCCTTGAAGGAACTACGTACGTTAGTAAGTAAGCAAGAAGGAAGGATTGGGTAGGTACCTAAGTGGGATTTTTGACTGTCAGTCTTGTTTTGTATATCTGTGGATTTGGGGTTAAATCGTGGGTGGTATGTAATTTCATCTTCATTTCATCATTACTAATATTGTACGGCCATCTCGCCGAGCATTATACCGTGGAGATAGTTCCGCGGTGTTTTTCGGTGAGGTATGTTGCCGGTTTTAAGTGTAGTCCTTTAGTGCCCGCTCGCTGAAGCGGTTCACCGTGGAGATAATTCCACGGTGTTTTTCGGTGAGGTTTAGGGTTCAGTATTTTCCTGTAAGGTACTTAGTAAGCTATTAGGAAACTAAGTAGTGTATTAAGTAAGCAAGAAGGAAGGATTGTTGGTGTATTTAATTTTATCATTTGGCTATTTAATCGTTGCTGATTTAAAGCCGGTTATGGCCTCAGAGAAGGTTAAAGTGAATTATGGGACTGAGGAGGCCTTACTGGCCGTTGTGGATAAAACTAAGTCCCACAAGATTATTAGTTGGAGGAGCAATGTGGGAGCTTAACTGAGGCATTATTTTGCAGTGTCCCCGTCTCCATGAAGCCAAGGGGCTGTTACATTTATTTGATTTTGAGCCTTATCGGGAGGATCAGGCTAAGCAGGCACAAGGGGAGGGGACTGAGCAAACCAGTCTGTCCAGGGTCCCGATCCCGTTCCCCCAACTACAGGTGGAGGCCCAGCTGGGCCTATAGCCAGTTCTACGGCTGAGCGACAGCAGGGGAGGAGCTCGCCGCGACCGGCCAGCTCCCCAGCCGAGCCCACAGCCGAGTATCGGCTTAGGGACGATAAGAGTCTACCTTCCAGGGAACCCCCACGAAGTAATTATGGTTATCCCTCTTCTAGGGAATCCCCACCAGGGGGTCAGGGGATTACAGGCCGCAGGGGCGCCGCGATTGGCCCCCCCGTCTGCCGAGGTCGCTTAGTTTCGATGGAGACTAGTTGGCATTCCTTTCTCAGGAATTCACGAGCTATGCGGCGTCGTGGCACTGGAGTCCGAGTGAGTGTTTGGATGTTCTAGGCTGGTGTCTGGAGGGTCTGCGTCGATTGTTTTTCCAATTTTCGGGATATGGGCACGAGTCCGTATTACCCGATGTTGACAGAGATGGGGCGTCGGTTTGGGGTTACCCGATTCCCGGAGGAGGCCATAGCCGAATTTCAAACGGCTCGCCAACTCCCGGAGGAGTCCCTCCTAGCTTGGTCCGACCGACTCCAAGCGTTGTTCCATGAGGCTTTTGGGTGTGACTGTAGGGGTGACGACACTCAAATGGTGTTGCAACTATGTCAGGGTTGCATCGATAAGGCGGCTGGTTTAACGGCTCTTAATAAACACCCGAAGTCCGTTGAAGAGGCCCTGGAAGCCATCAGGTGGGCACAACACACCCAACGTGTAGTGTACGGAGCGAGCCCCGCCGTTTATATCCAGCTTCTCGGCAGCAGGTGCAGCAGACTTGCCTGTACGATCAGGAGGTGGACAGTTATGATACGGTTGAGGAGCCGGGAATTATCGTCATAGGCAACCCTATCGTTCCCCAACAGTTTCCATAGGTCGAGATGTTCCCCGTCCTGCTCCTGTGGAGGACCGGGGGGAAGGTCACAACGCCTTTTGATACGGTTGAGGAGCCGGGAATTTATCGTCATAGGCAACCCTATCGTTCCCCAACAGATTCACAGGTCGAGATGTTCCCGTCCGGCTCCTGTGGAGGACCGGGGGAAGGTCACAACGCCTTTTGAAGTTCAGGCCAGGAATGACGTTGGCAATTTAAAGAGGAAGTCGCCAGTCTTAAGACGCATGCATACAACACCGATTGTATATTAGAAGAAATACTGAAGACTGTTAAGTCTTTAGAGGTTTCTATGCTTTCACATGCCCGCCCTCTATCTCCCGTGGCTACTGATGTTCCGGAAACCTGAGGGGTCGGAGAGCGAGGCCGATCTCCGATCTGGAAACCAAGAGGCCTACAATCGGTGAATACTGGTGTAGTTAATATTAGTGACCCGCCTGACTCTTCGGTCGTCCCTTGGACAAGGTAAATAATGTTAGTGACCCGCCTGACTCTTCGGTTGGTCCCTTTGTCAAGGTAGATTAATGTTAGTGACCCGCCTGACTCTTCGGTCGGTCCCTTTGTCCAGGTAGTTAATGTTATTGTCGGGGGGGAGGAGGTACATATGTACTATGGAACAGATTCCAGGGCAGCCTGTATCCAGAGAGTTTGTGTCGCTAGGACGGCCATGGTGCCTCCTTCTAGTGGGAAGCGGGTAAGTTGTAAGGTTGTTGGGAGTCAGGGCTCCACAGTAAGGACCTTTCCCTTTTCCAGCCCCACCCACAGGCTCCCATTTTGGATTCCTCGGATCGTGTTTGATCGGGGGAAATAACATGTTTGTCTTAAGTATATATATTATAGTTCACTATCAAAGCCATTCACAACGGCTCGTCCGCTAAGGACATGGTGCCGGTTCAACAAGAGCCTTTTGGATTTGCTTGATGGTGTTGTGGGCCTGGGTGCCCTGAATGATATCAGGAACTTGCGGGCAGTGGCTATTGTGCCCCCGGGTGCGAGTGGCCCAGAGAATGTAATCTTATTTTGTTGAAGTGTTTTCACCTTCTATATCATTTTCCATCTGATTTCAGTGATCTGCTTTTATCATTCTAATACTTCTTACAGCACCCGTTTGGACTGCCTGTAGGGAGCCGTTTGGCTCTCATGTGGGACTGCCCAGTTTCTGGACATTGTACCATCCAACTGCACTTGGGGAATGGGAGCCATTGGGCTCTTCCCCTTTTCTGCACACTTATGCCATTCATCGTTTATGTTGATCACTCACTCTCATGCTCGGTCACCTTGGGAATTTAATGTAATGCCCCGGTTAATCCCTTATGCCCGTGCCAAGACGTTTTGCAATTTGTCATTATGTATAACCGGCACGGTAAGGGTTAACTGTATATTTCTGTTTCTTTATGCCTGTAATGCCCCGGTTAATCCCTTACGCCCGTGCCAGGACTGCTATTCTTTGTCATTTACACGTGACACCGGCACGGTAAGGGTTAACTGGTATATTTCTGTTTGTAACCAGAATGGAAACCATTATATGGGATTGACTAGTTATATTATATAGTTGTATATTTCATGCACCATTATGGCTATGGGATTGGGTCTCTATACACATGTATTTTACATAATATTTCCGGTACCAAATTTTGGAATACAGTATATTTTCAGTATGATAAAGGCGCCCGCCCTCTGGAAAGGCAAGACTTCACCGGTGCTGGCAGGGAGGGTCCTTGACCCATTCCGCCAGCGGGAACGGCGTGACCCCGCACTGCGGTTACGGGTAGTAGTTTTAGTTAGTTTTAGTTTAGTTTAAGTTGGGCTTTAAACTCATTAAGTGGGGAATAATGTAGTGGTTCAGCCTTAGCCACTACGGCTCTGGCGGCATATGCGCGTAAGTCCCGCATTAGGCGACACCCGCGGTAGTTTCCGCGGGCGTGCTTATCACTGGGAACATGAGATTGAATGGAGACTGTCATGCGAGCCACACAAGCCGTCTGCCGGTCTTCTCGGATCTCCAAGCATCTAGTGGAGCTCCACTCGTCGTATAGCTTCGAGCTTCGACGGTACAGCTTCGAGTATAGTTAGTTCTGCAGTTTATGGTAGGATTACCCTTATTCTAGTCGTTTATGTAATCGTGTAGTTAAGATTTAGGCCCAGTAAGATAATATTGCGCTCCGGCACTACATTCACATAGATATGTTGCTGTGTCGGTATTCTCGCACTCATAAACAGCACATATTACGGAAGCAGGACACTTAATACGAAAGTGCCGTCAACACAAGTCAGATGTCAACACCATATTGTATTGCAGAACGTAAATTCACGCAGTCCATGTGGAATTTAAGCTACGCTACATTGCTCTGGTAAGATATTGCTAATATTTTGTTTATTTTACCTCTGATTTTGAATAGCTAGGCATCATTAGGAGTTTAGAAAGGCATATTAAACATTAAGGCCACTGTGCAATATTCCGCGTTTGCGGGAAGGGGTGATTTTGGACGCATTTTAGGGTTTGTTTACCTGCCTCTCCGCGCACGTCTATGGGAGCCAGGCTTGGTGATATCAATATCATAAAAACATTAGCACCAAGCCCTTTAGGCTAGAGTGGTGGCTTGTTTCTTCTTCTTCTTTGCTGTAAATTCAGGTGAAGAAGAATCATATTTTATTTAATTACCGTATTTAAGAATACAATTAACAGTAGTCTATATTAAGAAATACAAATACATTATCTACCTTGAACCTTCTTCTCCTTCTTCTTGATTTCCTCCAGGTTTGGAGAACTGCGGAGTTGTATCCTTCACAGATTGAGTCAATAGAGACTATACATCTATACATCTAAACTCTAACTTCTAGATCTATAGGTGGTACTGGACAGGATCAGGACACAGGTCAGCGTTCGGACTACCGTGGCATCGCAAACTGTCATAAAACGGCCATCACAACTGAGCTGAGGGTCCAGAGTGTAAAAGTCAGATAAATAGGCAAACAATATGATATTATAATAAGGGTACATAAATGTAGAAGATCACAAGATCACAGACAGCTGCAGCTTATGAAACGCCATTCACCCCGTCCCTAGCACATCTCGCCTCAATGTCAACACGAGATCGAGATTGCGTAATACCTTGAAAAGAGGCGATAATAGTGAGACATTTACACTGACTTACTTTCGTAGTAGGCTCAACAAGTGGCGATTGTTCTGTAAGAAATAGTGCTCGAAAATGGTACGTTCGTACGTGCCTTTTTCTTGATATTTCGTATCTGACCTATTTTTTCATGGATGGAGAATACGGAATGAAGCATTTTCGTTTCGTGGGAGAGCATATTGAAGACAAGTTATCATGCGGTCTGAGAAATGTCAAAACTGAAATTTGTAGTACCGTCAAAGGTACTGCTTTTATCATTCATTAATTTTACATTTATTTTTTTGTGTCCCAAAATTTGAAAATTTGCCCGATTGGTATTGGGGGGGGGGGGGGGGGTAAGGTCTGCTCTTTTGGGTCACCAATATCACTTGTTTTTATTATTAAAAACAAGAAGACAAAACAAAGGGGGGGGGGGTCATCAAAACGTACACATTAAAGAATTTAAAGGGGGTTCAACCCCCCCCCCCCGATTACGGGGGCTCCACTACCTGGAACCCACCAAGGCTCATCTGACCGGAATTAAATGCCTAACACCTCTTAGCTTCATGGGGCTTAAGTTCTTACAAAGGAAAAGGGGCACTTGGCAAAGTAAAAGAGGCACCTCTCAGATTTGAATAGGGCAATTTTCAGAGGCGAAGGGGGCACTTATCAAAATTAAAAAGGGGCACTTACTAAAAATTAAAAATGGCACTTATGAGAATGGAAAATAGACACTTAATTATTGCAGAGGAAAATTGGAACTTGTCAAAGAAAAAGGGGCATGTGTCAAAATAAAAGGGAAAGAGGTACTTTTACAATTAATAGGGGCACTTGTCAAATTAAAAGGGGCAATTTTCCTATGTAAAAAGGGGGTACTTGAAAAGTGGAGGGGGGGGGGGGGTAAGCAACCGCCTCTGAGTGCAGCAAATAACTTCCAACACAAGTTTCGAACAAATATATTTGAAAGAAATTGCAAGTAAACATATCTTTACGCACGACTATACTTATATACTTCTCATTATCTACTTTTATTAAACTTGTATTTTAAAACTAAATTTTACTGTTCATTCTGTGAATTCACTATCATGATGATAACATTGAATATTCATGAATGTAAAATGAAGGGGAAAATAGCATTTGAAATGAAACGCGAGATCCACTTCATGTTTCAGAGTAATACTGCATCTCCAGTATTTATTTCACAGAATATATAATATTATCTTAAAGATGGCATCTTTATACAAAGATATACTGCCCAAGTAATTCATTCTATACTACATTTAACACAGTAAACAGAAACATTTCAAAAAAAGGCAAGTGAATTTTAACTATGTTTCTATAATATCAGTAAATACAAAATATGAAATTAACAACGTGTTACATTATCTCCAACTTAAGCTATCATATATCGATATGATGGATATACAGGACCATATTCTATTTACATTCATTTACCAATATACATACTAATAAGTCTAAAACTAGAATCTTTCAATACAAAATAATATATAATCATATTCTTGATTATTCTATATAAACGATGAAGTAATAATCATATATTAAAGCTGTATAGACCTACCTTGTACTGATTTTCTTTCTGTTGTAATTCCCCATTGTGCAAATACTCAATGATATTGGATTGTATATGAAAATGCTACCATTATATTTTTAATCTTTTTATTTTATTTTTAAAGCCCATCTGCACTAGTTTTTCGAGGAGGGAGAAGACCTCTCTGCATGGTCACTGACAGGTGGTTATCTCATCAAATCAGCTCCTAATTAACATAAGAAAAAGGGGATCATGGGGGACCAACAAATCACCGCTAAGGCATTGTTTGCTATTATATAGAGGGAAGTGGCGTAATGAGCAGAAACGTTTGGGGGGGGGGGGGGGGGGGAGGCTGACAAAAAAAAAATCCGCAGCACCCCCACTCTAACATGCAGGCCCCGCTGAACGTTTCGCAAAGTGGGGTCGAGGGGCAAAGCCCCGGCGGGGGTCAAGGGGCAGAGCCCCCGAAGCTCAAGGGGTATGGGCATTAGTGGCGGATCCAGGACTTTCAAACCGGGGGGGGGGGGGGGCATAAAATGGCATGGGCTTAAATATATGAAAAACGATTGAAGCGACAGAACAAGGCTTTAGCGGCGAGGGAGCGGAGCGACCAATCGGGGTGGGTCTCGGAGGGGGTTCTTGCCCCCTCCTAGAGTAAGAAGCATTTGCAATTTTAGAACCAAATTAGACGCATTTTCAGGCACTTCCTGGAGTAATATGACGTAAAATTGCTTTCTCCTACCCCTTCCAATAATAGGGATCTTTTGCAATTTGAGAACCACATTTGGCGCGTTAATGTCCACCGGCACTTCTTGGAGAAGAAAAAAAGGGGCCTTCTGATTGGTTAGAAGTTAGAGAAAAGTGATCTGTCACGTCTTGAGACGTTGTATATGCTTTGGTGCCGCACAATGCACAAAGACGTTGGTCCGGTTCTTCATCAGTAGTATTTGCAAACATTTTCTCGAGTGTATAAACTGTGTCGTTATCAGGGGCGTCGCTAGGTCTTTGTCAGTGGGGGAGTGGGGAGGGCGTAGAGGCCAGCAATTACCGACAAAACGAGCAACCGATTACGGACAAATATATTAATGCCAATGTCCAAATGTCTACAAATTTAACCCTATAAACCCGGGGCCAGGAACTAAGTTAATTTTCTATCCCCCCCCCCCCCCCTCCCGCGCAAAGCGCGGAAACTTTGACACTTCATTAAATTATTAGAGAAAGAAGACGATCCGTTGTACCGTTATCGACTCTTAATTCTTGTTTGGATGCAGTTCCTCCCCCCCCCCCCTCTCGCGCGAAGCGCGGTAGTTTTGACGTTTCAATAAATGATTACTCTTAATCCTTGTCTGAATTCATTTTCGCCCATCCCGCGCGGAAGCTTAGACGATTCACTAAATCATTACTCTTAATCCTTGTCTGAATTCATTTTCGCCCATCCCGCGCGAAGCGCGGAAGCTTTCACGTTTCATTAAATTATTAGAGGAAGAAGACGATTCGTTGCATCGTGTTTTTGTCTGAATTCAGTTTCCCCCCTCCCGCGCGAAGCGCGGAAGTTTTGACACTTTATTATATTATTAGAGAAAGAAGACGATTCATTGTATCGATTCCGACTCTTAATCCTTGTCTGAATTCATTTTCGCCCATCTCGCATGAAGCGCGGAAACTCTTACGTTTCATTAAACTATTACTCTAAATCCTTGTCTGAATTCATTTTCGCCCATCTCTCGCGAAGCGCCGAAGCTTTGACGTTTCAATAAATCATACTCTTAATCCTTGTCTGAATTCATTTTTCGTCCATTCCGCGCGAAGCGCGGAAGCTTTCACGTTTCATTAAATTATTAGAGGAAGAAGACGTTTCGTTGCATCGTGTTTTTGTGTGAATTCAGTTTTCTCCCTCCCGCGCGAAGCGCGGAAGCTTTGACACTTCATTAGATTATTAGAGAAAAAAGACGATTCATTGTACCGATTGCGACTCTTAATCCTTGTCTGAATTCATTTTCGCCCATCTCGTGCGAAGCGCGGAAACTCTGACGTTTTATTAAACTATCACTCTGAATCCTTGTCTGAATTCATATTATCCCATCCCGCGCGAAGCGCGGAAGCTTTTACGTTTCATTTAATTATTAAAGAAGGAAGACGATTCGTTGTACCGTTCTCGACTCTTAATCCTAGTCTGAATTCAGTTGCCCCCCCCCCCCGAAGCGCGGAAGCTTTGCCTTTTCATAAAATTATTAGAGAAAGAAGACGATTCGTTGTACTGTTCACTACTCTTAATCTTGTCTGAATTCAATTTCCCCACTGGGCCCCTTAACGCTACATGTGCAGTGTTACATGATGTAAGTATGGAACGCCCGGTAGTGCTTGTCACAATTGCTTCTGGAAAGGATTTTTTTACTAGTGTTACTGTTAGTGGCCACGGCCCCTTAGTGACTATTAAAAAAACATATGCTCTTCCTGGCCATTTGGGAATGTGTCAGTTTGCAACAGAAATGGAGAAACGCGCATTTTATTAAAAATCATGTGATATCACGAACATTTATACATCACTTGTATATGGAATTGAAAATAAGTCATGATTTTATTTTTTTTTGGGGGGGGAGGGCTGGCGCACCCCCAAGCCCCCCCCCCCCCACCAGTACGCCAGTGAAAGAGGGTGCAAGTAGAGCAGTCAAGGGTGTCGATTTGTATCCGTGGTTGGGGGGGGGGGGATGATAGATGCCAAAATATTTTCGGCAATGGATCAAAGCAACCAAGATGCAGAAGCGTCTGGCAGGTTGCGCCCCCTCCCCAAGCGCGTAGCCAGGAATTCATTTTAGGTGGGGGCAGGTGCCCAGGGGGGGGGGCGGTAGTGAGCACGCGGAGCGCGCTCCCTAGAGGGTTGGGTGCAGGAAGGGGGAGTTTCCCCTTTCCCCGCGAAGCGCGGAAGCTTTGACGTTTTATTAAATTATTAGAGAAAGAAGACGATTCATTGGACCGTTCTCGACTCTTAATCCTTGTTTGAATCAAGTTCCCCTTCCTCCGCGCCTAGCGCGGAAGCTCTGAAGTTTCATTAGATTATTACAGAAAGAAGACGATTCGATGTACTATTCTCGACTCTTAATCCTTGTCTGAATTCAGTTCCCTCCCCCCTCCCGCGCGAAGCGCGGAAGCTTTGACGTTTCATTAAATTATTAGAGAAAGAAGACGATTCGTTGTACCGTTCTCGACTCTAAATCCTTAATGTTTGAATCAAGTTCCCCTTCCTCTACACGTAGCACGGAAGCTCTGACGTTTCATTAGATTATTACCGTTTTTTTACTCTAAATCCTTGTCTGAATTCAGTTTTCCCGCTCCCGCCCGCAGTGCGGAAGCTTTGACGTTTCATTAGACTATTAAAGAAAGATAACAATTCGATCTACCATTCTCGACTCTTAATCCTTGTCTGAATTCAGTTCCCCTTCCTCCGCGCGTAGCGCGGAAGCTCTGACGTTTCATTAGAATATTAAAGAAAAAAGACGATTCGATGTACCATTCTCGACTCTAAATCCTTGTCTGAATTCAGTTTCCCCGCTCCCGCGCAAAACGTGGAAGCTTTCTCCTTGTCTCCGATCTCATCACGAATTCGTCACAGAGCTCATCTATGTTTACACTGTCCAGGATTGTCTGATGTGCATTGCAGATTGCTTCTTTTGCGCTTCGCGCTTAACATTTAGCTCGTTGCTTTTTAACGCTGTGTCTTTTCATTTGGCGCATTGCATTTCTATGATGCTGTTGATTGAACAAATTGAATAAATTCATCAATTCCTGATGAAGCCGTATGAGCGAGAATTCAATTTACTCTTGTCTCACATACGGTTGTCTCATTTACTTCGTATATATGTATGCATTATGAAAATGAGATAGCAAAATGTGTATATTGATGATCATCTTGCGAGTAATAACCATTAATTATAACTACTCTCATCGGGCTCTCATCATTATTTTTTTTTTAATGGTGAATTATTGGGGGGGGGTGATTGTACAGGCCACCCCCCACCTGAAATATTGGGGGGGGGGGATATATCCCCCACCCCCCCCCCGGGATCGACACCCATGAGAGCAGTCCCACTTTAAAGAAAGACACTTTTAAAAGAATATGATTATAGAGCAGATTAACGTCCGTTTTGCTTCAGAGATGATTACAGAGTAGAGAGCCAGAAGGGCAATAACTGTATGATGAGTTAAAATCCTTCTAGCACTTAACAGACGAAACAAGAGACGAAGAGCAATCGAGTTTTCTTTTGTGTCTTCTTATGTCTACTGTCTCAATACAAGGAATCAACCAGATGATATATATTGATAAAAGGGAGCTCAAAAATATCCCTTTCATAAGTTGGGAACAGGATTAAAAATCCATGCTGATACATAATGAAGAAGATAATAAATTAAATTCATGACCAAATCATATGATTATGGTAATCGATCTGATCTCAAAACAATTGTATATCCATTAATGTCATCTACTAATCACTACTCAATACTATGCAGGAACAAAATATATTCCTTTTTTTTCAGGACTACACACCCCCAAGAAAGATTACCGAGTCAGAGTCCTTTTCAGGACTCCTCAACCCCCCTCTCTCTCTCTCTCTTTCTATCTCACATGGTGCACCCGCAAGCCTACTGTATAACAATATATTCTATTTATAGCACTTTTGGGCATTTTACAAAATCTATTTGTTCTGTCTCTTTTGTATGACAACAAATGTAATTTCTAAGTAACTGTAATGGTAAATTTACGTTAATGGCAAGCAGAATTTGGGGAATTTAAAGTCTGTCAATTTCCTTCAGGCCACAGAAGAATATAGCATACCTCAGTGGTAGGAAATAAATCCCATATTTCCAATTTTTCATAAATAAAACAGCACTGCGTGAAACTCACAAATTATATCTATTGGAAGACAACAATAATTGGAATATCTTGATAAATATACATTGATAATAGCAACACAACTGAAGTATTTTAAACAAAAATGTGAGCACAGATACCATTAAAAAAGGATCCATTCTCAAATCATTCAATCATTATAGTTCTGCAAATTATATCACGATTAATGCACAATTAATAATATTTAAAATATTTATACAGGAACAACACATAAAAACAATGTCTATTATATTTTTTTTTTAAGCCACCAGTACGTAATGTAAACAAATATACAAATATGTTGTTAATTCTGTCATTACAACCTAAAAACAATATGAAAATATGTCCAGGATATTTGCCCTGCACCTATTTAACTCTTAATTGCCGGCATCATGCACATGTCTACAATCCTTTTCTGTTTACATTCCCCTTTACTGTCCTTATATGAACATGATGTTACAGTGGAAAACACCCTGTCCCTTGGATAGGATGTTAAAATAGAGGCCCTATAATTATGTAGGAGAGTGAGTCGCAAGCTATGCATAGTAGTACTACACCTCCACATTATGATCAGTAACATTGGGAGAAGATGCTTGAAGGTCACCGGGTTAAGTTTCCTTTCCCCCTCACAGGCATAAATATAATGTTGTGAAATGAAATATGTCTTCTATGAATGGGCAACATATAGGAACAAATTTTTGTTAACATTATTTGAAAGTCAACCACCCAAGACCTTGATGAGAGGAAAGCTAATATCCAGTTCATATTGCAATTGATTTATTATTCCAGAGAAGCTCTAGCAAAATGAGAATCTCATTTTCAACAACTATGGGTACTTGCCCTGACCTGCAGGTACGTGCCCCCCCTATTTTTTTCTTCTTCCAAGATCAGTTGAACTTTTTTAGACCCCTTTTTTGGACCTCGATCGATTACATGTATGTGCCCCCCCCCCCCCCCAACATCAACAAACTCTGGCTATGTGCCTGCCGACCTGCCCACGTCAACACGTCAGTACAATAACATTTTACATCAAAGGTTATGATGTAGTTGAATAAAATCAGTAATGTACAGATGCTTTAGGTTAGTAACCATTATGCTCCTGTGAGAGTCTATTTCCATGTTCAATTTATGACCTGACACTAGCCAAATTCTTAACGAATATATGTTTTGTACACAAATCACAAAAATGAGCGATTTTCGGGTTGACATGCAAAGACAAAAGGTCACGTTATTGTGTAACTACACGTTCGATTTCCCAAAAATTGTGTTTAACCCTATTTAGCCCGGGGGGGGGGGGCTTCAGAAGCCCCCCCCTCGACATTTTTCGCGATAATTTTTTAACGCAAGAAAATCTTGCACTGAAATTTTATGACTTTTTTCTTTCGAGTCTTGCGCATCTTTTGAAAGAAAATTTTCGAAAATCGGACCTACCATTAGGAAGTCACGTGTCCTTTTGTCTTTGCATGTCAGCCCGAAAATCGCTCATTTTTGTGATTTGTGTACAAAACATATGGAAATCTCATTTTTCAAATAAAGAGATAAAACATTGGTTATTTGGTCTTGTTTATAGTTTAGGTGTTTATTTTTGGGTCAAACTAGTTGAATTATAGTTGGAAATGAAATAAAACAACAAAAACAATAAAATACATAAGTTAAAAAAACAAAGAAATACATAAGAAATTATCAAAACAATAGATAACATAAGGAATAACCCTGGTTTTTCAATTTTTTGTATTGTATTATTATTCCAAATGGTCTAACAAATATATGTAGTGAGAAAGAATGCTTAAATATGAATAATGTCTGATTTATGGGCAAAAATGTGAATTTCATGACCTTATTTGCATAAGTTACCATAAATATGCAAATGAGTGAATTTTTCAAAAAAATTGAAATTACCATAGTATTCTATACACTTCACTTGACATGTATGCAAATTTTCGCGGCGATCGGGCGTTTCACGGCCGAGATCATAGGGGGGGGGGGGGCCTTAGAAGCCCCCCCCCCCCCCGGGCTATGCAGTTTCAAAATAGCCCGGGCTAAATAGGGTTAAGAGATGCGTAAGAATCGAAATAAAAAATCTTGAAAGGAAAACTTTATATATGCCGCGGTTCCGAAGTAGTTGCTAATTTACTACAGTTAACATAGGGTTAAAGCGATACATTTTTTATGATATAGTATAATCTTAATGATATTACCGTAATTACTTTGATAGGTAGCTTATTTCATCACTATTCCCTTTATCTTATGTAAATATTTGATTACTTTAAAAACGGAGAATATCAGCCTTGAGCTGCATTTTATGTTATATTATAAACCAATTCAATTATTGATCAACCAATAAATCTAGCTATTAATGTATTATGTTCGTGTAAGTACGTGCGTGTGTGTGTGTGTGTGTGTGTGTGTGTGTGCAAGTGGAGGGGGGGGGGGGTAGGAGGAGGAAAGGGGAGGGGGCTTCAGTTTCACTACACGAATATGCCGTCTTACAAACCCACATGGAGAAGAGTGTAAAAGAGAAAGGGCGACAGATAGAAGGGATTGCGGATAGGGGCGAAGATAACATCGACAACAACAACAATAATAATAAGGACAAGAAGAAGAAGAAGAAGAAGAAGAAGAAGAAGAAGAAGAAGAAGGAGTATGTGCTTGTATATGTAAAGAGAAGGCATGAGAGAGAACTTAGAATTTAGAGTAAAACAATATAATAGGGGAAAAGGAATGATATGGAGCTCGAAGGGCTATTACGTTGAATAAATCGCCAAAGGACCCTCGCTATAAGAATAACCAAAAGTATTCTCTCTCTTCGGTTAAATATTACTTTACATTAAAATATATTGCGCTAAATATGCTGTACGTACATAATTGTACTTTAGCTGTATGCTAAAAATAAAGTATCAAAAGCGCTCCTGGGGACAATGGTATTATCAGATTAACAAGTGGATGGGTGACATCAGACCCCTTTCAAACGACCGAACAAAAGCGACTTTATTGAATCGTGTCCTATCAATATCCACCGCGTCATAAAGGCTCCATATTCAGTTTACAAACAAACGGAGGCCACTATACGGGCCAAGTATACGATTGCTGTCCAACTTAAGAACTTTTCCTTGACTCTTGAAAGTTATGAGCGACAAAACCATTTACATGTGTGATTACTTTTAACCGCAACCGTGAAACGCGAGACATCATGGCCGTTTGTGAAAGGGATTAATCCGATTTCACCTTGATGAGTATGTATAAACATCGAAAGCGTCGATTTTGGTCTATAGTTAACAGTCAGTGACAATCTCCTCACAAAAGAGTTGATCAGAACATTGACTCGTTCCGTTGCATCGATTAATTTGGTCGCCATAAAACTAGACGCCGGACAAAAGTGGTCGCGTAGATAGTTTTGATTCAAAGAAGAGCAGTACCTGGGGAGTTGCTAAGGGCGATGCAGCACAGCGAGTAGTGCACTCGACCGAGAAACTATTCGCGGCACAACTACATGTACACATAACTTTTACCCGTCTGCGAAACCGTATGATTTCATCATTTTGTTGTCAAGTATTAATATTGTTTTTTCTTCTCGACGCAGGCCGAACTTGTACGTGACTGAGGTCGAAGTTTGACATTTTGTGACCTGCGAATGCCTAGTGTATTATTGCTCTATCACTTTGAAACTCAGTGTCTAGGAGTCCACAGTGTGCTTAGACACGAGGGGTTGGAAAGTTTGCGTTTAGCTAGCCCCTCATGTTTCTGGAAAGTTTCCTTTGGAATATATATTTTTCACCGCACGATCTGCATTGATGTGGAGAAGATGAGTCAAATTTCCATGGAGACGAAATCAAGGTTTCTTCCTTGTAAACCTGATGGATTTGGAGAGAAAGATATCAAAGCCATGTAAGTATTCTCTCTTATTATACTCTTCCTTCAATTGAAATCATCTTCAACAATACATATAATAATAATAAGAAGAAGAAGGGTGTATGTACATGCAGTCCATTCAATTATTGACCTATAACATAGCTGCGAGACATCTACTAGGCTATCTTCAAAACACATGTATATAGAATGTTGTATAGATTATAGTTCGTATTATTTATATATTTATAAGTTTATCAGGGCACAATTATTTATGACAAAAACTAAAGTTACACAAATTTACGCAAAGTATATTCAGCAACCATGTCGTCGATAAACACAGGCACAGTACAGCGATAACCAGTCAGTATTGACCTTGTCATTATCACTATTGACTGCATATCATCTAGTGTCGACTGAACAAAACGATTGGAAGAGTTATATTCTTTTCAGGTGTTAGACTGTAATACACAGGCCTATTGATTTTGATCATGTTGGCGTACATGTAGTCAAGGTTATTCCAGGTAATTTCATGTTTGTTTTTTTTGTAAACTGAATGTAATTCAGCTCTCTGGCTGCTAATCTCAGTATTTTTAATGAAACATTCAAAAACGCCGGCATTCAATTCAATTATGTAAAATGTTCCTGATATAGGCGTCGTCCTGAATTGTATATGGCGGAGCAGACGGGGGAGGGAGGGGGGGGGGGGGGGGGCGTACCATATTTTTTGAGAGCAACTGCCGCAGGAGTTGATGCCTGTGGGTAATATTTCGACAGGATTTAATTATGAAATTTAACATTTGCATTACCATTGTGAAACCTAGTGTTAGGATATGTCTAATAGGGTATCATCCTCTAAAAATGAACATGTATTCAAATGTTTATTAAATACTGAACAAAAATAATGTTGACCTTTATGACATTTCATCGAATAAAACGCTCTCAATGATGTGCTTTTGTATTTAAATAGGCCCAATGTTTATTCGAACAACAGACGGGTATTTTGTAGTCATCATAATAAAAAGCGTAGAACATGATAAATGTATATTTGCATGTATATAGTATAAATAGGGGCCGACATGCAATCAAACTGCAATGTCAAAATTGAACTGTTTCTATAAACTATGTATCTACGATCAGCAGGCACCACATTTTCAATTAGGGTGCTTCTCAGTCCCCTAGCCTACATGTATAAAATATATATGTGATATAAAACTCAGTATGGTCCTTTATTATAACATCAAAATAAAAACAAATGAAAGGAATATAGAGGTATCTAGTTGCATTGTTAGAGTATTTGACCTGAATTGGTTCGATCACTGGCTTTGACGTGTATCTTTATTTGTCACTCTCGACCATATTGCCTGTAGGGTAATCTTATTATTTGTCATGCCATATGCGGCACAAAAATGAGCTACACTGTCTATATTATTTATGATGGATTTAATTATGTTTTTTAATGTTTCGCTAAATGTCTGTTTGGCGTAATAAAAGCTTACCTTTAGCTCTGGCATTGAAATTGTTTGTCAAGAGAACATGACTATAATTCATTCTGAATTGTTTATCCTGCAGTAGATTGATCGTTTGAGCCAGTGAAATAAAAACAAACTCACAACAACTTGCTGTAAATCATCTTCAATGAAAACCACAACTCTCATTTGCAAATTATCTTTCTTTGCTCATTACTTAGCCCTTATACATTTTCTACCGAAATCGTTTGGCACATGTCGTTCATTTGTAATCTTGAACATGCAGTGTAAGCTTTGTTGGATTCTATGAGAGTTATTTTTCTATTATTACCAGAACTCAAGTTTATCTGTGCACGTCGTTGTTGGTTATTTCTTATATTTTAGTATATAAAGCCATTTATAATTCGTGAATGTAGGTCTCCATTGACTGTCGTTTTACTCTACTTTGTTCATAGGTAACCGAAAGAGATTAGGTGTATTGAAGAGACAATCATGCCAGCTTCGTCAGCAAGGGCAGACTCGGCGTCATCCAACAGTTTAGCGTCGTCGTCATCGTCGTCGTCGTCGTCCGAATCGAGCTCGTCAGCAAGCGTTCCTGTCTCCCCGATTCATAATCGGGAAAGAATGGACAAAGGACCATCAAGACTTACGGAACAATCAAGCGAAGAGGACGAGAAAAATATAGAATTTGAATGTCCCTCGTTCGTCCGTGATCGCACGATCACGAGAACACTCCACGAGTTCGAAGTCGAAGATGAGGAAATCCCAGAACCTGATTTCTCATGGGACGTCAGAACAATATCCCACCATCTTGCCAGGTACCTTGACGACCTCTGCGGATGGGTACCTGACCCTAAAGTGCAATACAGGCGTGTGGCGCCCTCACCGGGAAAGAATGGACAAAGGACCAAGGGTGCGACTAAGAGTGACCTTGATGCTCAAATGCGACGGTTGTCAATGAATTCGCGAGTGGCGAGTCGCATGAAGGCCATGACGATGGAATTCGAGTTTCGACATTACCACAACCCTAAGAAATACATGGAGCAGTATCGTAGGTTCCACACCTGTGGAGGACCCCTGGAAAAGTTGGCTGCTCATGACGCTTCCCACGGGCGCAAGAGAAGCATCTACTACGCAGGAGATGCGTCTGCCGAAGCAGGCTTCAAGGTTGACAACGTGCAGCCGAAGCAGGAAACACGGTTAACAACGGCTCAATTACAAGCGGTGGCTTCCGGAGACAGACCTGATGGTCAACATCCCACACAGTCGCGTCAAATACACAACTCTGAATCAAGAAGCGAACAGAGCAGGATAAAGGAAACCATTGTGTCTCCAGGAAGCACTTTGCCAATAGCGGTGTCATCACAGAATACAGTAGTTAATAATGAGCCGGTAGCGGCCTTACCGCGGTATTGCTCACTTACGGAAGCGGCCAACCGGAAGCGGCAGGTATATAGCCACTGGATGGGTATTCCTGGTTCTCGCGTCCCAGGACCTTCTTCTGCTCCGAGATCAACACGAGAGAGTGACCAGGCCATGTCGTCGAACCTACCAAACAAATTATCATCGACGGACGATGCAATGTCGCTTCCGCTCAAACCGAAGAGCTGCACCCCAACCGGAACGGGATCAACCGCTGCTCCACCGAACAACGGCCTCAGGCAAGCGTTTCACAATCCACTGATGACCAGTCCAACCACTGCGTCGTCGGGGAATGCCGGTGACGCAACCCATAATACATTGCAGTTTGGCAGTCCGCCAAATGGACCGCATGCTCTCTGGAAAGCAACTCAATTTCCTCCCACAACTGACAATCATACTCTACCCGTCGCCTTTGGGTAAGCATCTTCATTCTCGTGTTTAGTAAAGAAAAAACCCAAGACATATTTTATCATCACTAACATAATTATAATCACTAATATCATCATTTAATCATCAACGTGATGGCAACACATCCCGAGAAATCAACTCATTTGCAATACTCTCACTATATTGTATTTCCCCAAAATCATGTTCGGATTACACAATATGTCGCTATGAAATTCGTACATTTCAATAGGGGATGGACATTGCTTTTTAAATTGCCTTAGGTTGATGTTTCAGAAGTCCATGCGATCTTGTTACAACCACAATCATACAACATTTATCAAAGCATTTATACGAAACGCTATATTATTATCATAATTATCACTGTTAACATCATCATAAACATTAAACATACAGTAGTTTTGGAAATATCAAAATGGTTGGATCGTATATCAATGGCACTATCCATCATAATTTAGGCCTTCAGTGCTTACAAATAGGGTTCATGGCAAATATATCTCATGCATAACATCTTTTAAAATAATTTTTAATACTTTGATACTGATGAATATACTTAATATAATTAATATACTTTATATCATCAAACATTTTAATCCGTGGTTTTAATCAATCCATTTCATAAGATCACAGAGATATCAATAATCTTGTTAACACCTACAATTATAATTTACATGTTTCAAGTGACTAACTGGTACTCTGAAGTTGAACACAATTATTATACAATAATGATTTACTCATAACATTATGTCGCCGATAACGTTTATTTCTTTCATTTTGACTGGTTTAAATTTGTTTTTGTTGAGTACTTTGCATTCCAAGTATTTTGACGCCGTTTCTTTGATAGTTTGTTTCATTCATGACTTTTAAGAAGGGCAGTCCCATAATTGATTATATCTATTTAAACTTAAGTAATCGATTGGCCCTTTGCCGAATTTCCTACATTACAAAGAAATACTAATCTTGTCCCAATTGTTATCATGTTCATGAAAAGAAATAGCGGATCAATGAAGTGAGAGCAAGGGATGGAAGGAGGGAGAGAGAGAAAGAGAGAGATATATATATAGAGAGAGAGAGAGAGAGAGAGGGAGAAGGAGAGGGGTGGAAGATATGAGGAATGAGGAAGAAATGGAAGAAGCAATTTTGTTCACAGAAACGAAGCCAAGAAATAACTTTTGAAAAACTTTCGCATGTTTTGTCTAAACTTGCTGAGCGTGCATTTGTCAATTTTGAGAAAACAGGGTATTGATTTAAGCAGTATAATATTGATTACATTGTAAACATGTATCTTACTGTATTTCCAACACCTAAAGTTACTTTCAGTTAAACTGGTGGCCCGGAAAGAGCCAAAACGTCTGTGAATGATTCCAACATTACTTTCCCCGATGACACTCAATTTTATCTTTGGTATGGAGATATTTTGTTTTAATGTAAAGGATACGTGTGTTCATGTAAGAGAGAGAGAGAGAGAGAGAGAGAGAGAAATATAGTAAAAGCAATGAATATTTCAATGCACATTAAATTCACCTATACAAGTCGGGACATTATCATCGAATATTGCATTTCTGTTTTTTCTACACTCTTGAAGAAAGGTTAGAATTATACATATAAATTATATTATGCCGAATAAAAAGTGTATAATGAATTAACAATGGCACTACATTATCTAGTTACATGCACTCAAGGACTCAAGCAGTGCGAACAGACCGTCGGGTAATATTCATCCGCCTCTAAATGACACCCCTTTTGATCGCCATCCACCTGGTGATTGGCTACACATCCCCTGACGTCATTGATCACGTGTGTTCCACTTTTCCACGACTCCCATGTTTTTAAATATTCATCACCACACACACACACACACCCGGTATCAAAACTTTTCTACCAGTTTATATTTTTATTTATGAATGACATGTGATTTTGTGCGTTTTCTCGAAATGAAACAGGATAATCTAATCGCTGAAAATAAATTGTTTCTGGAATAAGAATATCAACTTGAGGGCGATTTGCACGAAACATGATGGAATATTCATATTGATTGATTAAAAGGAGTTTAGAGGGGAATAAGAGACAAATTTGCCGTTGGGTTGATTATTCTTTGTTCATAATTGTTTTAACAATTATTTTCTTCTCATAACAATTGTCCTTTTGGCTCACTATAAACTTTCAGGCTGGCGGTCTTTCCATGCGGCTGTACTATATAAATTAACCTATTCGTAATGTGTGCATGATACAATAATACAGCATCACATTTAAACAATTTGTCCAATATTCATATGTCACATTGAGATTCAAACTACTCAATATGTAAGTCATAAGTCTGATTATCCAAATAGTCTTTCTTTAATAAAAGGACCACAAGTATAGTTTTTTCATAAGTGATGATTAATTATTAAGCATATTCGTTTTCATTTTCCCTACTTTTTCACATTAATCGAACGATTCAGTCACGTGACACGTTTAAGCAAAAACACTTTGCTGAGGGCGATTGATGAAGAACTAAGCGAATACGAAGATCGGTAGGAAAGGAAATTTGTAAAATTAATAAAAACTCAGATCTCTAGTGTCAGTTTTATTCTCTAACCAGGAATTAGTGGATTTGACTTTCTTGTCTCTTATTTGCTGTAGTTTTAGAATGAAAGCCCACTTTCTTCTGGTAATCTGGGCAGCGTTTCAAGAGACAGTCATATAAGAAGATGTTGGTCTGCAACCCATTCTACTTATGACGGTTTCGTGAAACGACGCCTTACTTTTGGGGGGACTTTCTGACTATTTTTCTTCTACATCTTGTTGTTGAATGAATGTTGTGAAACACCTTTCTTGACACAAACTCTTTGTCAGAGTGTTACAGTTATATGTTTTAGCGGAAATGTTCACAAATGTAGCTCTCTTGTCAAACCATGTGTGTGTGAATTTCTAAGGGAAATATACCTTGTTGACTTTTCGGTATTGGATTCATTGTAACATAATTTTGTTTTACAATAGTCTTTCTGTTGTCACCTAACTCTATTCCCCTCTTTCTTTGTTCTTTTGTTTTAATTTTGATGAAAAAGTATTTTAAATTGATACGTACTTTCCCTCACATACAAATATTATATTAAATAATCGCATTTATTTAGGATAATGTCCCCTGTACTTATGTTTTTAATTGTGATTTGTTTAGTAGCCACTGGATTCCATTGTCTTTTAGAATAAATTTCTGACTCATATTGCCTGTTAATATAGATAACAAAATCATACAGGTGTGAATGAACAAAAATATTATGACCTTCCGTTTAAAAATTATAATGTGTTCTGTAATGTCGTGATTGTATAGTTCGTTTCAGAACCCGTTGTTTAAACATTTATCTGATTAAAATTGGACTGTTAATGTTTTTTTTACATGTCGTACTATCTAAAACAGTTTGATTCCTAATTTGCATTCCATTTAACAATAACAATGTTTTAATTTTGTTTTTGTGTCTAACATTACTTTAACATGCCCTTCGTTTCGTCTCAGCTTTACAGGTGAGTTTACAGGAATGATACCAAAAACTCTCGTTAAAGTACTAACCTTTGAGACTCGTAAAACTGATATAAACTTCAAGCGATTGAACAAATTAAGGGGCTTTTTCGAATAACGTAAAAGGATTCATGATATTTAATTATTATATATTGTCGAAACATGTTTCACTTGATTATAATTATCGGCGTCAGTTTTATGTGGACGTTCAATGGTAATTTTTGTGTACAGTAAAAATGTATCGTTATGTTACTGAACTGTAGTTGAATGACACTTAGACATTATATGACCTTTTTTTTTGGTTTGTATTTTTTGTGCGTGGGAGTTGATATTTTTCTCGCTTGAAGTGCTCATCAAAATGTTCAGTATGAGTTTAGCAATAACCCATAAATCGGCAATTTGACTGCTTAAAACTATCATCTTATCCTCTTGTAGTTTTACTTTGTTATTACATTTATCCAATAAATTCCAATAAATAAAGGATTTACGGGATAAAAACGAAATATGATTAGATGGATAATATTTATTTAAAAAATGACATCTGGGAGGAGGGGAGAGATCTTCACAAGGAAAGAGAGAAGGTGAGAGGGTGCTCCGAGAATTGCTCCGGCGACAATTATTGCTCCATGCTTCTTTCGTCAGAAGTATATAGGGTGAGGATTGCAATGGAGTTTCAGTTTAGGTTTAGGGCAAGGATTAGGGGTCTTTTATTGGATGCAGGGTGGGAGTTAGGAATTATGTTAGTGTATAGGAAATTGTTACGGAGCCATTGCCGCAGGAGCATAAGTCGTACTGCCGATAAGGAAAAGGAGTAATAATAAGCGAATGGCGGTTGTCATCGTCTTTCTTTCAAACAGTATTATTTTCATTTTTTGTTGTTGGTCATCTTGCAGGGACATGGCAGGAAACTTTTCCACTGGGGTCACACTTGACGACAGTTGCTATGGTTATCAGAGAAATGGCATGACGTCATCAGAAGGGTCGGCATTCCGAGACTTTTACTCTCATTTGCTGCAAGCCGCCCACTATCTGAGACTTGCAGGCAGACAGGTAAGATATCTCTTAAATTTAAGTTGATTTATGGCAAGTATCTGACAATCTTGAATATGTTGGACAGCTCTCTTCTCTCGCTTGGCAAATAATCAATAGAAACTCGGTCGTCATCTAAATGACCTTCGTTTTTCGAGAATTGAATTGATTATCAAAGGTGCAAGGTTGATTTTTGTATGTATGCCAAATTCAAAAGAAAGAAAAAATATGAGAAATTAAAGAAGGAAAACAGGAAAGAAAGATGAAACAAGGAGAGAAAATGAATTGCTGTTCTCATGGTATCTCCTTATAGGGAGTATTACAGTCACTGTAAAGTATATAGCCATGAAAACGGCCATCAAATGAGTCATAAGGGGGTCGTAAGACTTCTTTAAAAACTGAATATATTTGTTCCAATCCGTGATTTCAGATGCACTGCAATCAATTAATTTAATTTCGTTCTTTTTCTTTCAAAGAAATCGTTTGACAACGCAAACAAACACCAGATGGGTCCCAAGCTTCATAGCGGGCCCGTGCTCTACAAACCGCCTAAGACAACCACTGTGACGTCACCCACGAACGAAACCCTCGCTCCTGGTTTCGCCGACAAAGCAGGTCTTCCCTCCAACGTTGCCATCGTTAACGGACTCGGTGTCCGCGGTCAACGACTCAACTCGGCTACGAACCAGAAGCGTTCGTCGCACTCCGCAAACGCTTCCGCTGGAACGCGCCATTTCGTCAACGCACCGGCGTTTAAGAGTAAGCAGGCTCGCTTCAACTCGTCCCCTTCAAAGATGTCCAGCAAAGACTCGGATGCCGAAGCTGGTTTTTCCAGGAAGCGGTTTATTTCTCTTGAACCACCTACTTCTTCAACGTTCAGAGAGACCACCACGAGGACGGGGCAACGTGAAGCGGGGAATATGTTCCATATCTCTATTCCTCACAAACCATGCAAGGTCGAGACTTCGCAAGTCAACAAGGCCGCAGTGTGCCAAGCGGTAAGCCATTTGTTATCTCTGTTTTCATTTCTAATAAGTGCAATGTTAAAAATACGAAAATAAACGGGTGCCATCTGAAATAAATTCTTGGAACATAGAGATGCGATCTAGACAATAAAGATAAACAGAATTGAGACATAATTTGGACAACAGGAATATGATATCCTGTGAGTTTCTTGTAATAGGAAGGCAAGATAAACATATACTGGATCTCATAAAGTCAAAGAGAATCGTTGTCCCCCCTCTCATTTTATGACTTTCTTTGTTTTACCCTTTGCATTAACTTTTTGTTTAGCCAGCATATGTTTTGCAAGTTGTATCATTATAATCATTGGTATTATTTTCCCTTCATTTCTTTCCATTTCTCTGCAGGTATGCTTTAAATCTGCGAGTCAGGAGGCGCTAGCACTAGCCAATGGAAATGCGCCCAAGAAATGATCATGAAGTAGCCACACTAGAATCATCAAGTAGCCAAACTAGAACTGCCGGCACCTAGTGGAGTTTAAAATATTCCTAAACTTTGATAAGGCGTCACAAACCCTTATTTATATGTATGAAATGAAATGCTTCCTTTTAAGAGGGGAGGTTGATTACAAATACTTCCTACAGCATCAGTGATTAGAAAGAAAGACAAATCTTTTGTAAGACATATCAGGGATGACAGGGCCAAGGAGAGTGAGTAATAACTTCTTCGATACCAATAAAATACTGTCCAACTATTCCAAGAGAACATTTCCCCCTTGTGAAGTTGCAAATATAAAAGTAATACAAAGATCTATCATAAACATAAATGGGCCCAATTCTAACAATTTGTTGCAAAATAAAAATACATACCAGTATTTTCTTTCACCCCCCCCCCCTTCTTCTTCTAAAGTTATATTTATACCTTTTTCTGTATGCCCCTTTTTTAATGTCGGGGCTACTCCAAGATGTTCCTATACTTTGTTTTGCCATAGTGTTACAAGATTGCTTTGCATAAAATATGGAAAAAGTGTTACAAAGATAAAGACACTGCTAGAAACGTATCAAGTCAAATGTTGCCTTTTGATGTTTGTAGGTATTAAAAGTATTTTATGAGAAAGGAAGAGATAAAATTAAGAAGAAAATCTGACTAACAGTTAATAGTATCATCCTTGTTATTTGAGGCTTTTATGCCAAGAATACAATTGTACTTCTTGCTGGAAATATAGTGCTGAAAATTAGACTTTGGACTAACATTTTATCATTTCTATAGTCGCAATTTTTTCAAATTTCAGCATAATTTTGGGTTGTCAAAAAGCCTGCCATGTGTATGGATAATGACCAAACAAGCATAATCAAGCTTGCTAATGTCCCAACCATACTCCACACTTCATTATTGCTCTTGCCAAATATTCATAGAATTGTACTATTAAGAATGTGGAAACATATTATTTATACACTGTTGAACAAAATGACAAAAATAAAGGTGGTACTTACTGCAAAGTTATTTACATGCTTCTATATATTTGTATTTATTTGTTTCATACGTCACCATAGTCAATCTTCAAACAAAAGATGAACCTGAGTAAAATGACTATCAACTGAATCAAACAAAATGGTCACATGCTGTTAAGAGTAAATTAATACATCTGAACTGTTACATGTATATTAAAGCCAGTTTGTAATGTCATGAAAAATTAACCAAAGAAATATGGAATTTCAGCAACTTTTGTATCAATATGTTTTTAGCAAAGTTTCTGTTGCTTTCTTACAGCGTGAAGGGAAATAAAAACACCCTGTAGCATAATTATGTAGATTATAATTTCAAAACTTCTGAATAACTTTCTAAAAGATTTAACAAATAGCCTACCGGAACCTAGCCTATAATCTAGGCGGAGTGCCAAGATTTTTTCTTTGCTGCTAGACTAACCTTAAGCAGAACGTCTGATACGCCGAGACTACGAACCGTGAGCCGCGCACCGCCTATAATCACTGGTCTAGCTTTAGTCGTTGTTTTTTTATTATCGACCATGAATCCGTGGCAGTTTTTCGTACGAAAACTGCCACGGATTCAAGGTCGATAATAAAAAAAACAACGACTAAAGCTAGACCAGTGATTATAGGCGGTGAGCCGCTTTGCGACTCACGGTTCGTAGTCTCGCCGTATCAGACGTTCTGCTTAGGGTTAGTCTAGCAGCAAAGAAAAAAGCTTGGCACTCCGCCTAGATTATAGGCTAACCGGAACCCAGTGGTTCCTGTATTAGAAGCCTATGGGAACGAGAGATTTCAGTAGTCAATCACAGTAAAGAATCAATACTTCCTAAATAAATTCTTGAATCTACAGTAGGAATAAATTCCTAGGATTTCATGAACGAAAGCTGACTAGGGATCAGCCAATGACTAAGGAATAGAACTTGAAATAAACTTGATTATTATAATGCTCACAGAAGGATATCAATAATACAGATCTTCATTGACTGTTTCATAAAAGCTCCATCATTCATTCGAAGTTGCCAAGCTTTCTTTTATTATAAAGTTTTACATGGATACTGCATCCAGAAAAAAGCAACAAAATCTCAATTTCCTTCAACTACCTTCCAACCAAACATGGATACATACCTAGCCTTAAGTTGTGGGAATGTGATATGGGAGAGAAATTAATCATAATATATGTAATAATAATATGCAATTCTTATATTATAACATTATAACATTAATTGTTTTGTGTGCTTCCAATGGACTTTGAATATTATTACCCTTGCCCTATCAGTCACAATGGCAAATTTAAACAAAGAAAAAAGGACGAAAGAAAGAAAGAAAGGAGCTCATTTAGTTACAAGCTGTATATAGACCTTTATTTGAATACTTTATTCAAGAAAACTATTTTCATTCATAACCAAACCAAATCATATCACTTTTCAAATTAACCAATTTCATGGCTGGATTCACAATTCTGATCCCTTTACCATTCTAATCATTTCAAATTGCCTCTGCAACGGTCTCAATTCATGACTGGTTGCCATACAGTTTAAATTTGATTGTTACTCAAATCAGCAAAGCCAGTAATGACCATAGCATAAATCAATACCATTGCAGAACAAAAGACAAGGTCACGACTGCCACCGATGAATAGAAACATGTGTGTAATCAAAATACGCACACAGGTGTAGCCAACAATAGCTATAAACCTCAATTATATGTCTGCCGGTATGTAAAGAATATTGATTTTATGTTTGTTTATTGTACTTGAGTAAAGATAGATAGTATAAATATACTGTTGTATGTATACAGGGGCCAGAGACTTTAGGTCCTATTTGAGAAACCACTGACCCTATTCTGAAAATTACACTATCTGCCCCATTAGGGAAATGATGTTAATTCATCCACTGCCTATAGAGAGGCCATTACATGTACTACCATTGACAATACATAGCTGTTCCACCTTTCTTGCAGATAGCCCACTCATTGTCATAACAAACTGAAATCGCATGGAATAAACACTTAACATTGGTGCTTACGTACATATGTAACTATACGCTTATGCCTCCAACGCTGTGAAAATATTACCAATGAATTCTCCTAATTTTGATTTGTTAAAACAATTAACATTGCTTTCCTAATGCAGCACAAAACTAACATAGTTTTTAGAATACAACATGTAAATATAGGTGGTTTAGGACTTAAAACAAAGAAAGCCAGAACCATGGCAAAACCAAAATAAGTTATTGATTTCGGGTTTTATATGTTCAAGTTAAAACATTTGTCATATGAAACACAAACTTGTTTGGGTTTGTAACAAACTATAGAATAGGTTAAGAAGCATAAATAGAGTGAAAATACATATTTTTTTCAATGAAGAGAGTGAAAACGTAATATCATGAAAATGTTTCATTAAGGTTACATTATAAATGACCATTTTAGACAAATTAGAAATTGAGTGAATTGTCAAAATTTGTTACCATGATTACTTGACTGGCTAATGTTTTAATCCCCCCACTCAGTATTCTTTCCTGAAGAAGAACATCTCAAATATATCTTGTTGCCAATTATCAAAACATTAAATTTGAAGAAGTCAAATTCAAGTTTCAATTTTCAGGCATCTGACATGTTGCATTTTTCTGTTGTTGGACCAGCATGCAACATTCATGCTGTTGATGGTCGACATAGCAGTCAGTCAGAGTCCATGTTAAGCTTTGTTCATTTCTTTTCGACAGTCTCTCCAAGTTCTTGTAGGAGTTCATGTTTGTAGTCGTCGAAGCCACCATCGATCTCGTTGATGTTCTGGTCCTCGATGACCCACAGCTGGCAATCCGTCTCAGTAATCAGTCTAGCGTCGTGACTCACAATGATTACTCCTACAAAGAGGGCATAAGAGAATGTGATTAGTTATGAGGCCATTCTAATGCAATAAAACTTCAATGACAATAAAAGTGTCCTCCAGTGCAGAGTATCCTTGGTGCTAATACCAAGCACAGGGACTTCAGACAACTAATATGGGCAGATTCTCCCCCGCAGGGGTAATGACAAGGGTAATAAATCTCTCAATGCACACTTTCAAATTGCAAAAGTGTGTTTGTGCACACAAATCAACCCCCTGACCAACCAAAAGGCTATATTACACTCAGTTTAGACCATAACTTAAAGTAGATATTCATTGATTTTAAAAACTAACTTTATGTTCATTATTGCAAAGTTGAAACTTTGATTAGACAAGGTTATCAAAATTCAATGCTTGGAAACATCCGAAGTAACGATTATTATAAATTACAAAACGCTTAAATACAGCCCCTGCATAGCACTTGAAGAGCTCTCCGAACGCTGCTGAGATGTGTGAGATCACAGTATGGACATGATTTGCACAAGCAGACGATGTCCCCTGACATCACACACATTTTCAGTGCCTGTGTTTTCATCTTCTCTTGAATTCTTTCTCTTACTTCACTACCGTCAGGCTAAATGTATAATCTACTGCCTTACTCTAAACCCCGTGCATTGTTTTATTTTGATGACAAATGCAGTGATACAAAAATAAAGGAATCTGGTCGCTTGTAAACAAAATAAGACGCCATTGTATATTCAGCTGCACACAACCGTGGTATGTTCGGCGTTTCAAGAGGAAACAAATGCCGTCCGTAATATCAATCCGGGGGGTGTTCAATTTGAAAGTCTGGTTTCTTTGATTGTTAATTAACCCCTACCCTGTGTATTTACAAGCAAAAGATTTTAGTTATCAGAATCGGGTCATATCCCCTTTTGAATGGTTTGACATGCCATTACATTTATAAACACTAAACTCATTATAATTTGACAAATAATAGCTTTGCAATTATGTTCATTCTTTATGGGATGTCGTCTGCTTGGGCAGTATTGGTCCATATAGTGACGTCATTAAAACATCGTTATTTTTCCGGCGAATCTCTCGTATATACCAGCTGCTATGGAGGTGGTTGTATTTGTATTTTTATAAATCACCCGATAAGTAGTTGACCTAAAACTTGTACAATGGCCATCTGTTAGCTTACCAGTTTCTAGTGATACATTAGTTGACAAATTTGTGATTTTCTTTGAATTTCACCTTTAACTTGCCGCCGAGAAGCCTTGTGCCACCTATATACTATCATGAAAATCCACTGCAAGGATAATTCGTTTCATTTAATTTTGAAATAGGACAGCAAATTTCTTTATATAAAATAGAATAGCAATTTTAAAATTACAAAAAAAATTATTAAAAAAAAAAATCAAAAAAAAATCACATTTGATGTACAATTATCTGGCTTTTTGAAGCTGAAAGTACATATACTACACTTACTCCAAAGACATCATCCGTTGAGAGTCAGAAGGGCATTAACTCATAACATTTTGCATATCGGTAGATAAAAATCCCTGTGGCACTTAAAAGATAGTATAGCACAACACTCAAATCTATGGGTTGGAATTGCAGTCCACGGCCCAAATACAGTTATTAGTGACCAGTTGTATGAAAAGACGCAAGAGGCACAATAATCACTCCGAGAATACACCCGACGGTAGCCAGTACTTATACCACAGAAGAAGAAGAAGAAGAAAACTAAAGATTCGTAAAAAAAACTAACCTCCAGTATATTTGTTGATAGCATCAGCCAAGGCATCGATAGACTCAATATCCAAGTTGTTAGTAGGTTCGTCCTATAGAAGACAAGCATATAGAAAGGACTTCAAGATAATCTACCATACAGATTCACACCACTTAAAGGGAAAAGTGCACCCTGATGTCAAGAAGACTTTTAATAAAACCAGAAAAATGAATGAAACTGATCAGTAAAGGTGTTTCAGAAAAGACCTATAAAGACTAAGAACTTTATAGAACTTTAAAGAAATATAGTAATCGATCAAACACAAATTGGCAACTCAATGATGTACCCTTCGAGCCTCTCTCCCTTTGGCTTTGTACTAAAATTGTCATGGATTTCCACTTTTTCTTGGTTGTGTAAAACATGAGTGCTTTAATGAATTTAAGTTACAGGAATAAATAAATAATGTTCTATAGCTCATCATCATCTATATCATCATCATCATCATCACCACCACCTTCATCATCATCATCATCATCATCACCACCATCATCATCATCATCTTCATCATCATCATCACCATCATCATCATCATCTTCATCATGATCATCATGATCATCACCATCACCATCACCATCATCATCTTCATCACCACCACCTACATTATCATCATCATCATCATCATCACCATCATCATCATCACCACCTTCATCATCATCATCACCATCACCATCATCATCATCATCATCACCTTCATCCTCATCATCATCATCATCACCATCATCATCATCATCACCATCTTCACTATCACCATCATCATCATCATCTTCATCATCATCATCATCATCATCACCATCATCATCACCATCATCATCATCTTCATCACCACCACCTTCTTCATCATCATCATCACCACCATCATCATCATTCTCATCATCATCATCATCATCATCATCATCATCATCCTCATCATCATCATGCTTACCAAGATAATGATATCTGGTTCGCTCTGGCACAGGTCAGCAAAGGCTACCCTTGACTTCTGACCACCGGACAGGTCTTTGGTCTTGATGGTGTGGGCATGGCTGATCAGTCCAAATCGGCCCAAGAGCTTACGGCTTTCCTGGTACTGCATGTTGTATTTTGTCTGCAAATACAGGAGAATGTTAATATTATTTAATGAAATTTTTATTTACTTTACTTATTCTGATACTGCAAATTGTATTTTGTCTGCAATGCATAAGAACATGTATTCAATCTTTAAGGACTAGTTTGAACCAGCGCTCAAAATACACCCCCGTGGGCTACATAATCGCCTCCGTCAGGTTGCTCACGGGGGCGATTGCAAAATTAAAAATCGCCCCCGTGGAATTATAAAATAAAGATTATCTTTTCTGTTATAACTTTAACACAATATTGAGTTTCAATTTTCAAACCGGGTGAACCTACCTGTAGGTACTCTACAGGGCTGACATCCATAGTAAGCTGGTCTGCAGAGTGTTGGCTGTAGGATCCAATACGTAACCTGTGATTCTTACGGACCTCTCCTTTCAGCTGTAAAGGGTCAAATATCAAAGGTCAAAGGTCACTTATTACAGGGTCATCAGTGATAGGATACTGAAAATATCTTGATTATTAAAGTTTATTGTCTAATTTTGTTCATGTCAAACACTTAAATTGACAAATTCAAAGCTGATAATTGGTATGGAAAGGCAGGAGCTCTCATAGATTTGGGGAATAGAATGAGGGAGATTTGTCATGTCAGGGCAAGTACAGTAGACCTTATGATAGTAGAAGTGGTGGCAATCAAAACAAAATTTCAGTGAATAATTAACAACTGAATGGTTAATCTGACTCATTTTATACAGAAAGTGGTTTAGTTCCTTCAATATCTGAACCATCATATCTAGACCAATTTATAGATATCGACTTGTGGCTAGACTACACCAGACATAGTTTTGATTTCAACCTCACTGCAGTAAACACGTTGATCTCTTTGCCAATCCGCTGGGATTGAGAGGTCCATCCTTCACAGGGGCCCCACTCACAAGCATTGCTTTTTGGGGTCTCAATTTGGATCATGTTTGTTCGTCATGATTACTATGCCACGTGTTTTTTAATAAACTGAACTGAACTGAACTGAACTTACAGGTTCAATCTCACCCTTGAGTAGATTCAGGAATGTACTTTTTCCAACTCCATTCGGTCCAACTATTGCAACTGTGAAGATAAAAATGATAAGAGACTTGCAGAGCTGCCAACCTTGTGCGACCAAAACAAGGAATCATGATGGCAAAAAAAAGGAATTTCAAGCAAAAAAAAGGAATTCATTAAAACAAAACTTACAACCACGCGTGACACAATTCCAATGCTTCTTTTTGAGAATACTTTTCTCTTCAAGTATGTTTCAATCTTAGTTTTCTATTGAATTTGTGATCAAAATAACATATTAGGGCAGTTGTTTGACGTGCGGTATGTAAAAAAAAAAAAAAAAAAAGTATTTTGTGAAAAAAAAACGTAATTGGGATTAAAAAACAGAATAATTCCGGGAAAAACGGAATGGTTGGCAGCTCTGGACTTATTTCAATATCTTCATTAAAGCCTATTTTATGTAAACATTGCATTATTGGTCCCCGGACTACTGCATTGTACATTGTATATGTTGATATTAATAAACCGAAATTGAATTGAATTTCTAAACTTTGAATTAATTAAGCCCATTAAAAAACATTTCTATGAATAGATTAATCCTTATATTACACAAGCAGGGTTTTCATGTTTGTGAAAGTAAAGGATTTATTCTACAATATAAATCCAGTCATGCAATAGCATTTAATCGTCAACCAGTTTTCGAGCTCTGAAATGACCTGCTGTTCATCTATCGCAGTAATAAATACAAATAGACTGTGGATACTGTGAATTTTTTTTCTTTTTCATTTTGCTATTTGTTGGCTCTATTTACCAAACGTATAATTATTGACATGCTCAAAGGCAATTCAACTTGAATTCTGGTAATTAATGCATGAATGCATGAACATTTATCAAACTGAAATCATGACAATTACATGACACAATAATAAGACAATGTATGATAAAGTACATGCATAAATATGTATCAATAACGATAATGATAACAGTGGTCACATCAAAAGAGCGCAGGTACTGGCTTGCAGATATTATAGTTGAGAGCTGTCCTAAAAGAATCGGCGGTCAAGTGATCCATACAAGATGATAAAATCACTGGAGGCACATTACAGATATGATTAAGGTCTGGCCTACAAAAGCAATTTCTAATTCGTTTATGATATAAACAGCAAAAGAGCGATTTGGGAACGATTTAACATTGTAATTGTTATTATTATCAATCAGTGAGGTCAGAGAGGACCTGAAGTAGGATAAGGACAAATTAACAATTCCAAAGCTGACAAACTTACCTCTTGATGCCAAGTCCACACCAAAGTCACAGTCAACAAATAACTTGGGCTGGTTAGGATAACCAAAGGTAACACCTAGATAGAAGATAAGAAAAACATTGTGACCATTAACCCATACTCCATAGCTTCACAGTGTCTTCTTTTAGTGACATGTTTGCATTATCTTTTGATCCAGAATACTTAAATTACACATTATACATGAGCAGAAAGCACACCAACATGGAACTCAAAACACACAGGCCAAACAATATTTGGTGATAAATATCAAATGTATGTGTCTGTGCTTTGAGGCTTTAGAAACTCACCATATATTCCTAGGATAGGTGGACTTAGACTAGGAGGGTTCGGGAGGGTGAATTTCACAACGTATTCTTTAGGTCTCTTGAGAAGCTCCTCTGGCCCTACATCCTCGTCCGTAGGATCGCCTTTCTTCTTACCCTTATCGTTCCTCCTCTTTTGCTGGCCACGTGTCTCTTTTTCCTGCAAATAAAAAAAAGCAGAAATACGGAGTTGCAAACCATCCAGAGACTCCTAATAAATTGCGTTACTGACTATAACTAATTATATCATTACAAATTTTTATTCTCAGTTTTCTTTATGGATAACTGATTTTCATATAAAACTGAAGATATGGCGTAAATATTCAATACTGAATGAACGCCATTGAACTATTACCAACAACAACAACCTGCAAATAGATAAATGTCATTATCTCAATAGATTGATACATTGTAGATAGGCAGATGGTGACATATATGAAATAGAGGGCCCACTTTCCTTCTACTCTCTCTCCTCCCCTTCTGCTGGCTACGTGTCTATTTCTCCTATAAATGAGACAAATTTTGTCACATCAAGCTAGATAGGTAGATAGGTGGATAAATAGAAGGGGAGAATATTGGAGATCATCCTTTCCTCTCTCCTTTCTGATTCATGTTCTTTTAATAAGCCTGTGTCTCTTCCTCCTGTAGTTTAAGTTCATTTTCATTAACTCAGTAGATAGACAGATGATGGATGGATAGACAGATACACACTGTATATGGATGGATAGATAGATAGATGAAAGAAGATAGACAGATAGATGGAAGGATAGATAGATAGATGGATAGATAGATGAAAGAAGATAGACAGATAGATGGAAGGATAGATAGATAGATAGATAGATAGATGAAAGAAGATAAGACAGATAGATGGAAGGATAGATAGATAGATGGATAGATAGATGAAAGAAGATAGACAGATAGATGGAAGGATAGATAGATAGATCGATAGATAGATGAAAGAAGATAGACAGATAGATGGAAGGATAGATAGATAGATAGATAGATAGATGAAAGAAGATAAGACAGATAGATGGAAGGATAGATAGATAGATCGATAGATAGATGAAAGAAGATAGACAGATAGATGGAAGGATAGATAGATAGATGGATAGATAGATCGATAGATAGATGAAAGAAGATAGACAGATAGATGGAAGGATAGATAGATAGATGGATAGATAGATGAAAGAAGATAAGACAGATAGATGGAAGGATAGATAGATAGATCGATAGATAGATCGATAGATAGATGAAAGAAGATAGACAGATAAATGGAAGGATAGATAGATAGATGGATAGATAGATGAAAGAAGATAAGACAGATAGATGGAAGGATAGATAGATAGATGGATAGATAGATGAAAGAAGATAAGACAGATAGATGGAAGGATAGATAGATAGATGGATAGATAGATCGATAGATAGATGAAAGAAGATAGACAGATAGATGGAAGGATAGATAGATAGATGGATAGATAGATGAAAAAAGATAGACAGATGATAGCTGGACAGATAGGTAGGTAGATGAATAGTTCAATAAAGAAAATACTTACAGCAGCTTTCGTGGACTTGCCATGACTTTTCAAACTCTTCAACAACTTTTCCTGTACAAGAAACATGAATGAAACAAATAGCACTGGTTGATAAATTCCTGTAGATATAATATAAATGATGTTAAATGGAGAGTCATATAAAATCTATCGCCTTTCAATTTCACCTGTAGTTTGTAACCCCCCAAATATCAGTCCACAGTCTTACGCTATACATGCATGTCGAGACCAATTTCACAAGTGTAGTGCGGATTTACTCAGCTCATTTTGCTTTCCAGGCAAGTGATTAAGCTACTGGACTACGACACCTCTACACTTACTGCATACTGAAAGCTCAATATAATATAATTCAATTCACAATAAACTGTTCTGAATTTTCAAAGTTCAGCAATTGAAGAATAATGTGATCTGCTCTTTGTGATAAAGATATTTTCAGATAAAAGAGAAGATTGAGGATGATCTATCTTACCTGTTTCTCATAGTCTTTCATCTGTTCTTTCCTCTTCTGGCCCAGCATTTTCTTGAATGTATCTAAGAGAGAATGCAAACAATGCAGGCTTGGTTACAGAGAAAAACACCATGTCCCTTGGATAGGACGTTAAATGGAGGCCCCTTGTAGAAAATATCCCAGTGTATATTTATATGTATTTTAAGAAGTCTTTACAAACATCACATTTATATGAAATTTCAGGAAGCCTTAGGGAACATTTTTATTAGTCATTTGAGTTATTTTGTGGCCTCCCATCCCTTGTCAATAATATCCTTCATTTTTGTTTCAGGAAATGTTAATAAATTCATCCATTCATTCATATCGAATATAACAATTTCACCCATGACTCTACATGTGTGATTAGAAACTTCAATTAATGTATTTAACAGTTTAGTGATCATGGTCTCCAGTGTATTTGCCTCTTTCCTCTTCATACCTTTACACATGAGACCATCCATACTTATATGACCCATTTTTAAAAATAAATAACATACAGTACATTATTAAACTTAAATCACATCTCTACTTACTGTAATTTCCTTTGTAGTATTGTAATTTCTGCATATCTGTGGGGAAAATGACAATTGTGATAAGATAGTATTAGTATTAAACCACATTCAATACATCATGGCAGCACCTTTACTGTAACTAGGGCAATTCCACATATCAAAGCTATAGAGAAGTGGATTGAGTCTTGGTTAAAATAATACAATTGTGGTCCAATATCTGTTTCACAGCATTGAAGTACTACAGTTCAATGAATAATGTGAACTACTTCCTGTGAGACTTTTCATATATTTGTATTTGTAAGCGCTATGGTACTTATTGTTTTTAGCGCTCCTAAATATTCAATATTATTATTATTATTATTAATGTGCAAGGGATTCAGAAAAATTAGCTTTTGAGCGCTAAAGCTAGTTAATGAGAGAATCACAATCCGGGCAATCCAATTTTTATTCAACAAATATGTGAAACCCATACCTAAGTGAATGATATCAGTACACACTTCATCTAAAAATGTCTGGTCGTGAGATACTATAAGGAGAGTCTTCTTCCAAGATTGAAGGTAACTGTAAAGAAAAGAACAAGAAGAAAAAAAACCCCAATAGTATCATTTATTAGAGAGATAGACTAAATAACCAGCATAGGCCAAAATATACTCAAGCCTCTAGCATACAATGTGCATCACGTAGACTCGCTTTAAATCATCTGAGCGGAGCTAGCAGGGCATTAACTCTTTGTTTAAGTACATGACTTAATGCCCTTCTGGCTCCAAAAAGATGACATATCACCATTATTCATGAATCAATTTAGATGAATAATTATTAAAAAATTAGGAAACAAGAAGGAGTTTGAACAAAGTTAATAAAGCATTCCCCTCTCTCCCTCCCTCTTCATCTCCCTTCCCTTTCCCCTTCTTTCTCTCTCTTTTTCATTTTCTCTCTCTCTCTCTCTCTCTTCTTTAATACCAACCTTCCTCTTGCAAATGACAAAGGCCTCATTGTAAAAGACTATCAATAAACATGAAATAGTGTTATGTATGTAATTCTTGCTACAGAATACTAATTGGACTTACCTGTTAAGCCAGATAACAGCATTGAGGTCGAGATGATTTGTAGGTTCATCTAGTAGGAGAAGAGTTGGTTCCATGAAAAGAGCTCTGTAAGGCGGTAAAAATGAGCAAAATCACCTAGTAAATATTCTACTGGATGAAGCGATCTACAAATAATTACTACAAATTTAGTAGCATTAATAATAATAACCCATTCCACTTTATACAGACAAGGGAAACGCTCTCGGCGGTCTCGCCTGCATAACGCAATTCAATATGATAAACCAGAACGTCAATGACGTACATTGTAGTGCTCATCCGCATCTCGCAACAACAAATATCGTGGTACACTTTTGAACTGGTCAAAAAATAAAAATGTGATGCCCTGGAAGGGCCATAATTTCATTTCATTTGCATAAAGTACCATAAATAATCAATGGAGCAAAATCTCAAAATTCTGTGTAGAAGTTTAGTGTACCAAAGTTAGCTCTACCAGATAAAGCAAACCAAATCAAAATCGGTCGAGAAATGAAGGAGAAGAAGCATTTTTTGTGATTTCAAATAAATTTGCATAAATTAGCATAGATAATGAATTTCACAATTCTGTGTACAAGTTTTAAATCCCCCTCCTAGCCCTATCATATGAAACAATCAGAATCAAAATCGGTTGAAAAATAAGGAAGCATTTTGAAAATCTTGATGATGATGCCACAACATAGTCCAAGTCTGTTGACCTGAAATGACCTTTGACCTTGACTTTGTGATCTGAAATTCTACTCACATGATTGGGGATACTTGATTACCCTATAGTCCAAGTTTCATTGACTCAGAACTTATACTTTAAAAATTATATCAAAAATTCAAAAACTTAACCTTAGGTTAAGTTTTTCGATGATGATGCTACAACATAGTCCAAGTCTGTTGACCTGAAATGACCTTTGACCTTGACTTTGTGATCTGAAATTCTACTCACATGATTGGGGATACTTGATTACCCTATAATCCAAGTTTCATTGACTAAGAACCTATACTTTAAAAATTATATCAAAAATTCAAAAACTTAACCTTAGGTTAAGTTTTTGATGTTGACGCCGTCGCCGCCGCCGCCGCCGCCGCCGTCGCCGCCGCCGCCGTCACCGGAAAAGCGGCGCCTATGTCTCGCTTTTTGCTACGCAGGCGAGACAAAAAGTGGAATGTTGAAGACTACGGCCTGATAGTGGATTTGGGGGCTTTTTCAGGGTTGTACTTCTCTTCAAAATGACAAAAAAAAAAAAGAGTTTCATTGAACCATAAGTGCCCAGGACAGAATCTAAGTGAGAATGTAAGAATCAAGCCTTCAAGCTAAGGATTAATATAGATCTGGGCCCCGTCTTATAAAGAGTTGATCGCAACTTCTTTGCGAATGGCAGCTATGTACATAAGAGAGCGGAGACTGCAAACTTGCGATTGATTCGAATCAATCGTAACTCTTTGTAAGACGGGATGACTTTAAAAGATCACATAGTTTATACAATCATCGTTTATGATGATGATGATGATGGCTTACCTTGCAAGTGATACACGCATCCTCCATCCTCCTGAGAAATCCTTGGTTGGTTTCTTCTGCATGTCTGGTGTGAAACTTAGACCCTGCAAGATGAAAGAGCAAGAGGAAGGATCGTATTAAAGCATCAACTACTTTTTCATGAACCATTTTCCCTTAGCACGGGGGTTGGTATTAAAGGATAGAGAGACAAATAGAAAAAGAGAGATGGTGAGAGGGAGAGGAAAACGAGGGAGAGAGACAAAGAGAGAGAGTGTGTGAGGGGGAGAGAGAGAGAAGGGGGGAAGTGTGGGAGACAGATTGAGAGAGAGAGAGACAAATAAATGGCCAAGGATTATAATAATAATAATAATAATACATAAGATTTATAAGGAGCCAAATCCACTTGAAAGTCAAATGCTCAAGGCGCAGCTTGTGCAAGAGATGAAATACGTACATGATATATATATATATACAAAGTGCAATAGGAAAGGTACAGACATGAACGGTTATGGTTATCAATTATAAGCTAAATTAAACAGATATTTCTCTTATATTTTCTTCAGCAGAGCTGCTATTCTTAATCCATTATACTTATTTACAGGCATAGAAAATGCCTCTCTTTCTTAAAATATTTATGCTAGGGTTTTTCTGCATAACCAAGAGCTACATTAAATGAGCTTGCTCTTTAGGGCTGATCGATGGGCAGAAGAAAATATCTGTTACTCCCATCTGACAACTCCCACAAAACAGTGATCAAAGCAGGTCAAAGGTTGACTATGTATAGGCTGAACTATTACATGTTTGTCATACTTACAGCAAGAATTCTTCTAACTCGGGCCTCAGCAGATGCTACTCCAATGACCTCCATTTCCTCATAAACCTACAGATAGAGAAATACAAAATACAGGTTCAAGAAGAGTGGGGACAATTTTTGTCAAATTCTTAGAAAAAATGGTAATAAATGGAAAAACTTTAGCTCTCTAGATGTCAACATGACTGTGTAGTAATAATAATAATAATAATATTTAAGATTTATATAGCGCTGGTATACAGATACAGTTTCTTAGCGCTTTACAAAAAAAATGAAATGACAAGTACGGTTAAACTAAATATGTAATAAGGATCAACAATAAACATGAAATGATGGCCATTTTGAAATAATAATGTCCACAAACATGTGGAAAAGAGACTTTCTCATCATCTCACAACACTTGCGTTTCTATATAAATGTAACAATGATTTTAATATAAAAATTATATGTTCTTCAGTGGGTTTTTTTTTATATACCAGACTGACTTACAACTACACAGTTCATACATTTCATATTTTTGTACAATACCTCTTTCAGTCTTTCTGACTTGGAATGGTCACCTCTCTCATTTTCTTCTAATAATTCTTTTTCCTGAAAATAAGACAAAATGGAAGGAACAGACAATATTAGCATTTCACACACAAACCTTTTCTTTATCTTGAAACATATAGTTGTTCCGACATACCAACATCCCTCTCATTGTGCAAGTATTTTCCCCCATTCAATAAAAACAATAATACATAATCACAAATGCAGTAGTAAAATCAAAGCAAGAGTTTTGTAACTTCTTCACTTCCTAATTCGTAACAATATTTTCCTTCATAGCTGGGAAAAGAGCTTATATTTCCAATCAACCTCCCTATTTAAGCAAAAACAAAATTGATGCACGTCTTTTCATGCTCATGAATTTCACAATCAAAGAAAAACACACAGAAGGCAAAAAGAGCATTTACCTTTTCAAAAAGTGTTTTAGGCAACAGGCACAATAATTTGCAATTTTTTTTAGTACGTCAATCAAGCCAACATAACATATATTGTCATCAAATAAAAACTGCAGCAGTTTAGCTTTTTCATATCTGAACAAGCCTTTACTCACCTCCTTTAGAAGTGCTAATCTCTTCTTGTCAGCATTCAATACAGCTAGGAAGGCAGGGGTATCATCAGCTTTCACATCTATACAGGTCAAATATCAAACAATACCATAAGATATGTTAATAAGCCAGGCTTTTTCTTCTGCATGCAATAGGGACTTTTAGATTGAGAGGACGAGAACGGCGTGAACGTCCACTGATCATGTGTCTATGGCCAGCCGTTTTAACATTTATTCCTATTTCTTGATATCAAGAAATAATTTTCTGTTGTAAAGCAATGGTAATTCTTGATATCAAGAAATAATTTTCTGTTGTAAAGCAATGGTAATTCTTGATATCAAGAAATAGGATTAAATGTTAAAACCGCTTGCCAAGGACACGCATGATCAGTGAACGTTCACGCCGTTCTCGTCCACTCAATCTAAAAGTCCCTATTAACACATAGCATTACAGTGTCTCCTTTTAGTGATGTCTTTTGATCCAGAATGCTAGGAACCACACATTATATATGAGCAGAAAGAACACAAATCATTTACAATTTTTTTTTAGTCCATTTCCAAAACAGTAAGTTCGGCTGTTTTTAACTAAGAGCGAGACAGTAATTGAAGTTTCTAAATTGGCGATGCGGTGTGAAATATAAAATCATATACAAATTGACAACTTTTCGGTACACTTTTGCAATTTCACATTGGTTCATTCAAAAAACATTTTTTTTCCTTCAATCTAAATGAGTGGGAAATAAGATGAATCATTGCCAATTTGAGGGAAAACTGATTAATTTACAAATTAAGGAATCTCTGAACTGCTATTGGTTAATATGATATATTATTTGTTTGGAGCCTGAAGGGCATTAACTCTCCAAATGTTTTACTTACCCTGTTCACATAAAAGCACATCTATATTGGGTGGTATCGCTAATTTCCTTCCTGCTATATGTGAAAGGAGAGTTGTTTTCCCCATCCTGTATTTTCAAGAAAAGAGATCAAACAAAGAAAGAGTACATTTATATCAAAATGATTATTTCATATAACTTTACCAAATTGTTAAAACCACTATTAAATAAGACAAAAGAGGCTGTTGTTCTTGTGCTAGATAATAATGGATCTGGCAAACTTCTAAAAAAGTCACTCCTATTTTTGATTTTGTATCCCATATTCTGACATGTTCAGATGTTGGAAGAATCTTTTGGCTTGAGAAAGTCCACAGGAGTAGATGAAGGCTTGTCAACAGAGATTCTTATATTGGCAACAAAATCATGACAATATCTAACTGTTAATTACGTTTTTAAATATCCAATGGAATAAAGTTGACATACATGTATATCCAAATTCTGGATAAAATTGTCTGTTCCATTTGTGATACACAATTTTGGGTGTTTCAATATTTGGGGATTATTTATTATTGTTAGGCTGTGGTAGGCTCACTGCAGTGGCAGGAACTTGTTGTTGCATATGAAGTTTACTGATCTTTCTGTTGACATCCGTCATAAATTTTACCTGTAACATTGACAAAGAAAATTGAATTTGCCAGCAGCACTAAGACTTACCCATTAGGTCCTACCAGACCGTAGCGACGGCTTTTAGCGATGGTCAGTGATGCGTTCACAAATAGTGCCTTGCCAGCAGCAGAAATAGAGAATTTCTCGACCTGTATATAAAAAAACCCACAAAGATATGATTAAATTCAAATCATGTGCAATGTAGAGAACTAATATCCAGTTGGCTATGATTTTACAGTGAAAATGAAGAATTCAGGATTCATTAGAGTACAAGTAAGTCTGAAGAATTTTGTAAAGCCATTGTAAAGCCCTATATTTTCAGCCTAAATTGGAGGGTAGAATACATCACTGTGTACCATTATGATTTGCAAGAAACTTAGCAAGTCTCACTAATTCAGTGTTGTGTCTGTAGGGGTTATAGGACACCTACCCCCTGGACATCCACCCCCCAGATAAGTACCCCCCAGTCAACTACCCCCTAGGACAACTACACCCTAGGGCAACCACCTTCTAGGACGACTACCCCTCCCCCCCCGTACAACTACCCCCTAGGAAAGTTGTCCAAGGGGTAGTTGTCCTAGAGGATGATTGTCCTAGGGGGTAGTTGTCCAGGGGTAGTTGTCCGGGGGTAATTGTCCAGGGGTTGTTGTCCAGGGGTAGTTGTCCTAGGAGGTAGTTGTCCTAGGGGGTAGTGGACTGGGGGGTGGTTATCCAGGGGGTAGGTGTCCGGATATGGTCTGCAGGATTCAATTAATTAGCAGCATGAAACTTTCATTAATCTTAACCACTAGATACAGTACCTTGATATCTTTAGCGTTATCCAGGGCAGCTCCTTTAACGTTAGTTGCTTGTTGAGACAGAGAGAAGTTAGACAGGTCTCCATCTTCGAGCAACTCCAGTTTCATTTGCTCCTGAAGGAGTATCAAGATGGAGAAGCAATTCATAACCACTATCATGATATTCAACGAGGATCTTACTAATACAGTCAAACCTGCTTTAGTGACCACCTGTCTACAAAGATCACCTGCTTTCAAAGACCACATTTTTCGTTTCCATTGGAAATGGTTTTTCATTGAAACATGTACTAAAAGAACCTGTACAAAAAGACCACTTTTCTTGTCTCTCTTGGGTGGTCTTTAAAGTCAAGTTTCACTTTATATCACTTATGGTAAGAGCTTCAACGGATTGGCAATGTAATATGAGAAATTACTCTTTTCCCACTCTCCATAAAAAATTACCTACTTTAATTTGTTAGCTTTCACTAGTCCAGGGTCTCATTGTATAAAACTTACCATTGATGGTAACTTTGCCATCAATGGCAACTACCATTGTACCAGGGCTCAACATCCAATCAAAATCAATGAGTATGGTAAAACCGGTCACTCAAAGAATTTTTTATTTTTTTGAGGCACTTCATGATCATTTTGAAGCGCTAATTTTTTAGGGCTTCAATACGACACCATACCACAGACACTGATAACGTGTAGGGCCATGCATCACAGATTTAACGTTGTTAAATGATGGCTTTAAGGAACATCCATACTCTTTCATTGTTCTATTAAATATTAACAGAAATATTTCAAAATCATTGATGATATTGGCAAATAAAGCTAATTTAAATCAAAATACCTCATTCTGTAACTGCTGCTTTGAATTACTGTATTACAGGTCTCGTCATCAATTTTAAACAAATCTTAAAAGCTTGCTTCTTCTCTGCAAGGTAGGACAGAAACATGTAAAGACGTGTTCATTACAAACCTTTTTTTTCAGTCTCTTCAACTCTTTTCTGCTCATCTTCTTAGCTCCTTTCTCCTCCTCTTCGGGAGCTACATCTTCTCCTGGAAGGTTATTACATAACAAAGAAGATGACGATGGTGTCAACAGTAATAATAATGATGATAATCATAATAATAATAATCATAATAATAATGATAATGATAATAATAATAATGATAATAATAATAATAATAATAATAATAATAATAATAATAATAATAATAATAATAATAATAACAATAATAATAAAAATAATAATAATAATAATAATAATAATGATAATTAAAAAAATGACAATGATAATAATTACGATAATCATCATCATCATCATCATCATCATTATAAGTGTTTCATATTGCACATTTCCCACCTACATGTGGAAATATGCTGTCCAATTAGAGAGTAGTCTAACCGTGAGAAGTTACTTTTAGTAAAAGTAGGAAAGCTAGAGAAATAGATTGATGACACTATGAACTAAATCAGAAAAACATGAAAGTTATTAAAAAAATTAAAACATTGTGAGAATTAAGTAAATGGGAAGTATAGTGCAAACAAACAAAAAAAGAGAAGAGGGAGACTTTTAGTAACATTAAGAGTCAGTAATGTCTTTAAAGTTGATACTCTAAGCAAATAAATGTCCCTGGATTTGTTACCTACGGCAAGTATATGTTATTTTTAAGTTTTTCAATTACTTAGTATATCACAAAAAAATTCTGTCTACTCAAAATCCTCAATTGAAATGTCGAAAATATCCGCCTCTCTTTGCATAGAAAATCAGTCACGGCGCTGGTCTACTATTTATGACCTCACGTCCGGGAAAGAGTATATTCACGTACCCGGATGTTCCATAGCAAACATGTACAGAGTGATACGATTTTCTGCATATTTTTGTTTCAAAGGCTGAAAAGTCTAATAAATCATAATTCTATGTACAATTCTTTACCTTCCCCTAGTACTTCATAGTATTAATATCAATTCCCCTTTTAGAAATTATGACATATACATGCCAACGATGTGCTATTAGTCGATATTTTCACCATGTAATTTTTGTTTTGGTGTTGAAATCGGCCCAGGCACGGAGTGAACAGTAGCTGTCTACCCATGCACAGTTCATTACCATAACCTACAGCGATCTCCTGATGGTTTTTTCTTCCTTTTTCCCATGTCTTTCGCCTTCCTTGGCCCTGAAGATCCTTCATCTACCAATTCTGACACCGGTAGTCAGGAGCAAGTCTTTGTTAGTTGTTTTTCTTAGCTGGCAACGTCGCTTTCATTCTCTTGCAATTGCCGATAAACATATAACTAGCGCACGTACGTTCCATCACAAGCAAGCAGCGCCTAGAGCAGCGGCTTGGTCTTACCTCCCGATTCTGCTCGCTTCACGAACGTTCATGCAAGAGCCGCATCACTCGCCAAAACATTATAGAGGAAGCGCGCTTGCATGATCTCGTTCAAGTTTGATATTTTACAACATAAAATGTTTAACTGGTACTGTATCCTTTTTTGAGGCAGTCACACACATCTATGATAAGTACTATCATAGTTCTAGACCTATTCGTTTTACAAAACTGCTCTCTGATGACAATATAATGCATCCGCCTATTCATACGTGCACGATTTAACTTTAATTCCTAAGCAGTAAACTCGTCTTAAATCTCTACCAAATAGGTGAATATGAGGATATAAAAAGAAATCAGCGACTGGAAAATGTTGCTTCGTTATTCTTCATTCAAATGAAAACAGAAAAATCCATCAAATATACTCCTTAACAACAACAAATCTAAGCTCTGAGAGGATAGCATTTACGTAGGGATATCACTGCCATTCACTCTCACTGAGCCCATGAGTCCCGTTCGTGACGTCACGGATAGAGGCCCGACTCTACGTGCACTTCCGGGTTTCAGACTTAGATATTTTGGTAGAGTTTACTCGAATAAATTCATTATTCTAAACTTGTTTTGTCGGGTGGATACCATTTGGTGTTATTATGGGGGTTAAAAGCTTTCTATTTATGTAATTATCTCAGTATTTGGGATTGTCTTAGAGTATCAACTTTAATGCATCCCTTCCTAGCAAAAACAGGAACAAAGCAACTGCTTTAAAGACCCACTGTCCTACTTGTAGCTACTTGCTCCCTCTATATAGAAAACTTTCCCAATCGATGCCTGTTGGTCACCCATGATCCTCTTTTTCTTATGTTAGTTGAGAGCTGAGTTAATGAGATAGCCACCTGTCAGTGACCTCGCTGTGTGGTCTAATCCCTTCTGGCCCATTAGTATTGACAGTCTTTAAACAAATTACTTGGTGCGTAAAATCATTTTACAAGCACACGTGTGGCCCAAGGGTCGCTACTTAATAACTCTTACAATAGAACATACCGTCCATATAAGAGAATTGTAGTTCCTCTTCCTTTGATTCATCATCCTCGTCCTCCTCCATATCATCATCATCTTCTTGTTTAGATGGTTTGATCTTCTTCTTCTTCTCTTCCTCCTTCTCCTCCTCCATCTCGTCCTGCACCTCCTCGAGGAAATCAAAGCGGCCTAGAAATAAAAGGGATTCATGGAATATTAGGGAATGATCAGACATGGGTCCTGTAAAACAGAGCTTGGCAATTTATCGTACAATTGATTGTACATCATGGTGACTTTGAATAGCAATAGTGATGTTGGAAGCTTTTTGTCCACATTAGGCCTGAAGAAAAAAAGATGTTGTATATTGCCCTTTAGGTGCCAAAACATGGGTCGGTCGGTTGTCAGAATTTTTTTTTTTTTTTTTCCTTCCCCTTTTTGGCCTGATATTTTTCAGTTCTGAGTGCTTAAATATTTTTTTTCTCTGAAAAACGTTTTTAAAAAATAAATACTTTTTTAAAAAACGACCGTAGATTTCAAGATTTTGGGGTCGGTCGCAAAGGACATTATATACTTCACTTAAGTAATCCAGCAATCTGATTGGTCGAAATTGCATTCATAAACTTTAACTGTTCCTATAAAAACAGACCTATTTTCCCAATAACCATGGTTATTGGGAAAATAGGTCAGTCTCCATGGTTACCCCATAGGTTTACATGTTAAAAAATGGTTTGAGCGATCGAGGATACCGTACGTGTGCGAAGAATTGGTCGGTAATTTCAATACAATTGAATCTTGATTGATCTTAACAACAATTTTATCTTGCATTGTTGACATGAAGACGAAAATAAACTTCCAAAAACAAAAAAACAACATCTGCCGATAGATCTTGATTTAAGTTCGTGCCAATATGCATTGCAAAAGTAAAAGAAGGGCCCGATTAATGGAGCAGCCGCGAATCATCAATAACGCTCTCGGGAAGGTTACAATTGGGCTATTGCCCTCGGCACGCCTCGAGGCAATAGCACAATTCTAACCTTCCCTTGAGCGTATAAAAACAACTATTTCTCTCAAAGCAGTCATTAATACTATAATACAACATCTTTTTGTTTTAAACCTTATTGTCGACAGAATGCCCTTTTTAGAGGGAAGAAGACATGTCAAGAAAGATTAGCAATCGATTGTAACTAATCTTTCTGTTACAGGGCTCAGAACAATGACATTTACTCTGTTTAGTGCTTGACAGCTTCTCTTTTTATAGGTTAAAAGAATTTGTTTAAATCTTAAAAAAATATTTTTTGCCTTTTTGTATTATATTTTGTAGCACTGCTAGCACTATCATCACACAATCATGATTGTAACATGATTTTTTTTCTAGCCTATTTGGATGGACTAACCTTTCTTTTTCTTTTTCTTGTCTTTCTTTTCATTATTGGGAGCTGGTTCCTCAACCTCTGCTGGTTCATCCTGGAATAGACAAAGAAAACACAAAATCTTTCACTCTTCTATTACAGGATTTCGCTATTCATCATTGATGGGTATAGACCAAACTGCTGACAACAAGCCGACAATTCTCCAACATGGAATCATATAAGATATCAGATTAGAACAACCAAAACAGGTCCTTCGTCTTTCAAAAGTACTGACAAAGGAATTATAAAAAAAGATATACAAATGAAAGAACATGTACAGGGAGTAAGAGCAGCTAGTGGGTCAAGGTTCACTAAAGTGAAATGCAACACTGGCACTTACTGTTCCGAGTACATGATAAAATCTTTTAACATCATGAAAAGATCTTGACTATTTGCCCCCATTTCAGTAAAAACTACTCTGGTATTTCTTCCATAGACAAAACAGTATAATACTGGAGATATTACCTTGACAATAGCAGGAGGAGTAACTTCTTTTGGAGCAGCATCCTCCTTCTTTGATGGAGCTGGGGTCTCCTCTACCTCTTCTTCCTCCTCTGCATCGTCTTCCTCATCATCATCATCCCCATTCTCCGTTTCATCTTGGAGGACAAAGACAGCTGTAACAAAAAAGAAATATGTATCATTTATACATTTCACAAGATGGTTGTTGTCAAAAAAATTATCTTGTTTAAAGATCGATAAATCTTATCTGAAGTGTTAGAGAGCAAGTTCGAAAGTTCGAAAATAGAAATTAAATCTGTTTGTTAGTGTTAAAAGAAAATTAGAGAAGTTTACCTCAAAAAGATAGGACATGTATTGTAATGTCAGTTTTCCAACAGAATAGATTAAAAGAAGAGCATGATAGATTTATCAACAATTGCAACAGAGGATAGATTTTAAAGTCCTGCTGTACACTCTAATCTTTGTCTGTCTGGCTTACACAACGCACAATAAGAGACATGCAAGAGAAATGTATTAATTATTATTAAAAAAAAAAAAAAAAAAAAAAAAAAAAAAAAATCGGTTTTGATAAAATTGCGTAACCAGCTACCAAGACAGATTCATGTGTTCAAGAACAATTCAAGAGTTTCTAAAGTGCCATTTACTTTGCTAAAGAACACTGGATTGCATTGGTCATTTTGTTAAGTGATATCTTACTGTTTTAAGTGGCCCAAACATGTGGAGCAATGTGCAGTGCTTCGTAACTGTAAAGAAAAGGCACTATATCAAGTACCTTTTTGATTAGATTTCTAGTTACCATCTGGCTTCCTGCAATACTTTGGGCTGATTGTGCATCATTAAATTTTGAAATATAAGATAGTATCTTCAATGTTACAAGTATGACTCACCTTTCTTAGGTGCCTGCTTCTTTCCTTTCTTGCCTTTTGGTTGCTTCTTTTGAACCTCTTCTTCTTCCTCTTCATCTTCTTCCATTTCATCCTTAAGAACAAGACAAATAAAAAACAAGCAATACCGGTAGATCAAAACATTGAGCAACTTTTTCAACTGTTATTCAGTCCATCAACTAATGATTAAAACTTGCAAGCCCTGTCAAGGATTATTAGGATTAGGCCAGCCTACATCAATATGTTTTGCCTAAGAAATGCTAGTATTGAATTCTAAAACACAAAAGGCAATGCACAAATTATAAAGGAGATCAATCAAGAATACTTGGTACCCTGAAGTAGGTGGGGTAAGGGTAAAATATTAATATATTTAATTTTATTACTAATTAATACTAGTTTAATGTTTTCAGTTCCCTGCCATAGATGATAGGATAGTGTGGTACAAGAACAAGATACTTGAGTTAGGTAGTCACCCTTAGACATCCCCATAAATCTCATTGGTCAACCCTACACAAATGGCTTCTTTAAAGCCCAAATCGCTTCACTGGTAGCATACATGTATGTGGATATAAAGATATGGTCAATACCAGAAGGTCATATTTTATATTACCTCATGGAACAAATTTTAAGAGTTGGTTTTTCTCTTGGACCTGATGGAGAGTATCAAAAAATGCATATATGTATTCCAGTTTGAAGATTCTAATTGCTTTCAGACAGTATCAGGCTAGATAAATTAAATTTATAATATTGAAAATGCTTCCTGACTGATAGTCTCTGTACTCACCTCAAGATCCATTTGTTTCATTTTGTTCATGAGATCATTGTCATCATCATCGGAATCGTCCATTTTTCCTTTTTTCTTCTTCCCCTTTCCTTTCTTCTTAGGTGCTAGAATAAAAAACATATAGGTAATAAATCAATCAAGCATCATATAGATACTAATAGAAATTGCAATAAGTCTTTAAAAATAATCTTTAAAGATGAAGTTGAGTTCTGGTCATGCGATTGCATTGTGAAAGAAACGGTGTGGAACCGACCAGAAAAGGTTGATCATCTAGCATATAAGTATTTGTGTGTATTGCAAGGTTCTGGAATCATCAAAATGATAAGAAATTTGGCCAAGTCTTGGTAAAGTTACAAACACTGTACACAGAAAGATGTATATGGGACTACACGAACACGTGGCGTAAAAAGCCGGCCCCCCGATTTTTACGATGTTACATGCATATTTAGAATATGAAGGCATTTGAAGAGCCATGCTTTTCAGGGAACATGTCTTATATTTTTCACCTCTTCCCAAAACTCAACCTTCCCTTTAAATATGGCCAGGCATCAGTGCTAAACTGACTAAGTGTGCAGGCAAAGCCTCTAATTTGACACTTAAACACTTTGTAAAGCCTTGAGTGGAGCCTAACTCCAGAGGTAGAGGTATTGTAGTCTAGTGGATAAGTCACACGACTGCAGATTGCATGGTACGGGGTTCGAGTCCCGCCGCGGCACTAATGTCCTTTGGAAAAGACGTTAATCTACATTTGCCACTCTACACCCAGGTGTTAAATGGGTACCCGGTAGGATGCGAAAGTTAAAGGAAAATCCAACCCAAATAGACATCTACCTGTACTCTAAATGAAAGCAGAAAAATCAAAGAAGCTATCTGATGAAAATGTCAATTAAGTCTGACAAAATAAGAAAATTATCAATATTATTTTTTTAATTTTTATTTAAATGCAACCCTAAATAATCTTATCTGTCACCAGAGTAACATGAAACTACCTTTGGCTGAAGTAGATCTGTTTGTTTCCTCTTCCTCTTCTTTCATTGCTGCTGCTATAGGGTCTGGTATGTCATCATCAGAATCATCCTGTCTGCCTTTCTTCTGATTCTTCTTCTCCTTTTTCTTGTCTGTAAATTGAATTAAAAAATACACACATACCTGTAATACAAGCATCAACAAATTCCCATGAATTATGCAAATGAGAGAAGATAAAAGAAACATGAAATCTCTTTCTACAGATTCTCTATCTAGAGGTTTTCAAGCAAAACTGGAGGCTTTATGATAAGCACTAAAATGTTACGCGGTTGGGTTTAAATGCAGGCATTTGTTTGATTTAAAGATAAAGGTGAGTTCTGGTCATCCGATTGCATTGTGAAAGAAAAGGTGTGGAATGAATCAGAAAAAGTTGATCATGTAGCATATACATGTACATGTATTGGTGTGTACTGCAAAGTTCTGGAGTCATCAAAATCATAATAAATTTGGTCCAGTCTTGGTAAAGTAACAAGCACTGTACACAGAAAGATGTATATGGGACTACTCAAATGGTGTCAGGGCTACCAACCTTGATTTCCTAATCTTTCTACATGTATGCTCATTACTTGGCCAGTATACATTTTCTACCAAAATTGTTTGGCAAATTACATTTATTTGTAATCTTAATAATTCAATGTAAGTTTTGATTGATTCTGTGAGAATTCATTTTCTTTTTTTTAACCAGAACTCACCTTTATCTTTAAGATGCTCTTCACTTGTATCAAATAATGCTTTTTTATACCCATCCATTCCCCTCTATTAACTGCTGGGAAAAAATGTTAAACCCAAGTTCCCAACCACTTTACATACAGAGGAAATATGTGTTGCACTCAGTGAATTTCCTCTTTCAATGAAAAGAACATGTATAGTGAAACCTGTATATAAAGACCACTCAAGGAAGACAAGGGAAGCAGTCTTTATGGACAGGTGAAGTACAGGTTTCAATCAGATTTTTTTCAAGGGAAACAAAATAGGTAAAAATTTATAGAAAGACAGTCTTTTTAAACAGGTGATCGCTGAAGCAGGTTTCACCATACATCTGTATAGAATGACCACTCGTTTTGTTTCCTTTCACAAGTTTTTTATATGAGTTATCATTAGAGTAAAGGAGCCGGTAATCGGACAGCTCCAGTTTTCGGCCGATTGGTTGGATGGATGGTAAAATCACATTAAAATACATGGCATAATAGCACAACACATGTCCCACACATACCATACCATGCCAGTGTCACTGAAGAACCACATTTGCAATGAAAAATATATCCTAAAATATCACATTTTAGCGATGTAATCGGCGGTCCCGCTACCCAAATCTGAAAAATCGAGTTTCTTACGCGTGTATGTAAGAAATATGGGTACCATAAAATGAGCTTTATTTCAAGTATTTTTCAGATTTAGAGCCCGATTTTGTGTTAGTCGCAAGCTCAAAAGTATCTCATCGCATGTATTAAATCAATGCAGCCGGACCCCGCCACGCACACACGATATGTCTGTCTAATTCAGATTCCAACTTCCGATCACCGCTGTGCCTGTCTTCGGCCAGGCGAGCACCCGGGAGCTCCGGCGTGGGATACCTGCTCCGCCCGCTTGTGCTATACATCAGCGCGGAAACGCATGGCGCGCGCGAGCGCTTCCTATTGACTTTGTACATGCGTCCGAAAACTGGTTCGCTATGCCGATAACCGGCTCCAAAACAGTGAAAATTGAAACGAATATTGTCATGGCAATTCGTGATTTTTTTTCTGGGATTCTTTTTTTGTTTAAATAATAATATTTACTTCATGATTTGAACAAGAAATGATAATAAATAGAAAGTAAAGATCAAGTCCAAAAAATAGGATTTTGTCTTAAGTGGCCGAAAACCTGGTCCTTTACTCTATGTCATTACTTTTATTCCGTAAAAAGCAAGTACATGTAGCTACCTTTTTGCTCTTGGCAGCACTGTCAGTCCTCTTGCCCTCATCAGCCTCCTCTACGCTAGGAGCAGTACTCGTCTTAGGCATGTCGTCATCATCATCTCCGCCCCTCTTTCCTCCTTTCTTACCCTTCTTAGGCATGGTGATACCCCTTCCTCTCTCTAGTCTTCAGTGTGTGTTCTGTGAAGGTTCAAAAAGAAAATGTGAGATAACTGCAAGACTTAAGACTTATTTTGATATACGGATGAAGCAGACTGAAAGTTTCAGTTCCTTTTAATATCAACAGTACTGTTGTTCTGCTGAGATTACGTCTGGCTCCACTGACCAGTCCAAGAGGATCATTCCTCCCTTGTGTAGTTGATCATTTCCGTTAAGATCATCATTACAAACTGGTAGCTCGTGCAGTTTTTCCTTCATATTCATTTTGCCTTGAGTGTAGACTAGAAAGGATGAGATTTAGAGGTCACCAACTGGGGTGAAACCCAGTCTGGCTTGTCTTTGGTTGGTGCCTCCTATGGCCTTCCAGTAGGCAAGTTACCCAGCAACTCAAGGACCTGGTGTGTTGTGTATTTTGTTGAGCGACCTGTACTCATGCGAGTCCAAAATAATCATCTCAGTGTGTGTAATGAAATTATAACAACTGTGTATCATTTTGTGTTATGTAGAAGTTAAAACTGGTCTTGCCTATTAAAGGCTATTTAAATTCTATTCCATCAATATGTTTTGGTAAATAGTATACATGGATATGCCTTGGTTTCATTTACAGGGCCATAATGATATTATTATAATATATATATATTTTTCCTTCTATTTTCCTTTTATTTCTTAATTCAAATCATATTTGATAAATAAAAATGTAAATAAATAAATAAATAAACAACAGCCAGAATTTACAATGCAGCTAACTTCACAGGTGCATGCGCACAGGAAATTGGGCACTGCCACTGGGGCCAACGGAGGTGGTCATCCCCCGTGTGGTCAACAACTGGGGTGAAACCCAGTCTGGCTTGTCTTTGGTCGGTGCTTCCTATGGCCTTCCAGTAGGCAAGTTACCCAGCAACTCAAGGACCTGGTGTGTTTGTTTTTGTTGAGCGACCTGCACTCATGCCAGTCCAAAATCAAGAAATTAAATTATACCGTCCATACCTCATAAAATGTCATGTAGATTAAAACTGGTCTTGCCTATTATAGTAGGCTATTAAAACTTTTTTTGTTTTGTTTAGAGTCAGCTAATGGCTATATGCCTATATATATATATATATATATATAGGTCGTAGGTATCGTATTGTACTTTATTAAGGTTAAGGTATCACTAACTGCACCTTGCACAAGAAGCCCAAAATATCTGCATAATTTAAGATTTTCAAAAACTGTTTTTCAGTCTATTTAAATTATAATGGTTTTGTTTTTTGTTTCTCGTTTTTTGTTTGCTTTTGTTTTTATCCCGGAAAGGAGACATCCCACCGACAGACATCGCATAGCCTTGGCCGGTATTGGAGGGGCCTAGGCTGCGCATGAACATGCAAGCCGAGAAGCCTGTTCAATGTACCGAACCGGGCTGGCCAGAAAATACGCACAAAACGGTCAAATGATTTTATGTTGACAGCCTGTCTGGAATCTCCGCAAATTGCGAAAAATTGAACAGCGTCGTTTTTTGTTTTTTATTCAAATTATGCAAGGAAACCCGTTTACTTGCTAGACTTCACTGTCAGACACTATTGAGTGACTGACTGGCTTTTTTTCTTCTTTGGTAATAACATACATGAAAAGAGTTGTAAAGGGTACATGAGCATTTGTCTACATCAATAACCCACTTCTTGTGATGGCCAAGATTAAACTGATTGAATCTTTGCGCAGCATAAAACGTATGACCATTCAGTGCAATTGTCTGAAAATCAAGACTATTACTTTTGGGCTCTATAGCCGTCGATTTGACAACTAATAGTCGTTATTTTCCCACTTGAAGACATTTTCAAGCCCCACCTTTTTTAGGGAAGTTCTAAATTAGTATTATCTTTCAAATGCAGTTGGAATTTAACTTTTTCATTTTTTTGGCCTGCAAATGGGACATAGTACCTTTAAGACTAAAACAACAACAACAACATAGATGACGTCATGCGAGAGTTAAAATACGGCTTGCAAAATTTTCAACATGGATGTCGATTTTGACCCATAATTTCCTGAAAATTGACCACAAACAGATTTATTCATTAGAACCGATGAATAAATGGCCATATTGCTTGAACAGGAACGCCTATGGTCGGTTTCGTCTCTAAAGAGAGGAGCCGACCCTACCCAAACCAGAGGCTAACGAACGAAAGAGACAGAAATTTCGGTCTAGCAAAGTGAATGAGCCGTCGCTTATTTTACGAGAATGTGGAGTGCCAACAAATACCATTCATCATTCATAGAATCATAGCCATGAACTCATCATCATGATAATTTTATAAAAGAAACATTCATTGATGCACCTACATGCGGCATTCATTTTTTTTATTTATTTATTTATTTATTATTATTATTATTTTTTTTTTGTGGGGGGGGGGGGTTTTTTCTATACAAATTATAATTCCCCCCACTCACAAAATCCAACTGTATCTGTACTGTGTGTGTGTGTCTCACCTGCCCACTGGCACTGTTGACTCTGTCTCTCCTCTCTCAATCTCCGACGAAAGACTCGAACTAAAGAGTGAGACACGAGTAGTAGATCTAGATGATTGTTTTGCCTCTTTCATAAGATCCAGTCAGTGGTGGCCTATAATCAGAACGATTTGTTTACTTTCTTCTTTTAACTTTTGTATTCGCAATATGGTTCCTCCAAAGCGATCCAGCGATCTACTGCACGTAGACTACATAAAACATAATTTGTATAGTATCGAACACATGTACTGTACGGCATTTCCGCGCGCCGATCCCGCATTGAGATTTCGCAATCCAAGCGCAATACATGTACAAAAAGGAGACTCGCCCAGACTAAACTTGTCCACCCAAGGAATAACGGACAGTTTTTACATGTCTAATTTTACGATTAGGCGAATCAAAATGCAGGAAATGGAATTATATTGTAAATTATGAATTAATATTCGATTATTTTAATGTTGAAAGTTCAAATAATTCATGGTCTTTTGAAATTGACGAGATAGTATAGTATTTTACTTTATTTAATATTTAAAAACGTCTAAGTTGTAGACTACCCATTTGCAATCATGGCGGGTGCTTCGGCTGGAGATTGGTGTCTGATCGAGAGCGATCCCGGTGTTTTTACAGAGCTGATTAGAGGCTTTGGTATGCTAATTGTTTTAAATTTCGATCAAATTTGGATCTTCTCGTGAAATAAGACACTTGGTGCGTGTAAAGTCTAGACTATGGCATTGGGGAAGTGGAATCCATCGGCATTACATTTACAGTTACACGCAATGAGTGACAATGCAATGGTTGTCCAATACAATGACAATGCCAATTATGAACCGCTATCTGTGCAAAGTGAATGAGCAGTGGCTTGTTTCACGAGAATGCCCAGATTTTTAATAAATCACACGTCTACAGTTCAAAAGCGTTTTTGTTCAAGTTTCTTTGATGAAAAATAAATAAGTACAACTACAAAATAACAGAGATGTGTTAGACTGTTACAAGTCTGATGAATGATTGAGATTGCAATTGGTCAAGGAATTAACATCCATTGAAAAATGACAATGAATGATTGTCATTCCATATTGTTCAGTTGTCATGACTCGTGTCATCCATCAATTTTTCATGAGCCATTACAATTTGAAGATGATAATCTAACCTAAAGAAGTCAGAAGTTGCTCTGCTTCTCGTGCTCCATATTTTGTCATTTTTGTGATCCTTTTGAGAATATGAGAATGCGAACAGCTCAGCTAAAATTTCAATGGTAAAAATTATAATAAGTGCCTAGAATACCTCCGCCTCCGGATCCAGGGAGGAGTTCTAGCCAGGGGAGTTTAGGCCCAGGGCCATGTGGATAGCAGAGCCCCTGGAGTAACTTAAAATTTGGAGCATGAGAGGGTGCCATAACTAAAATGTTGGCCTTGCGTCTTGTGATAGGTCTATTTTTTCTATAATTAATGGTTTTATTTGGGTCAAATTTTGAGATTCTGATAATGTTGTGGCTGCATGATTTTGAACATTAGTTTTTAACATATGTTATGACATGTGGCAAACTGGCAACTAGAGTCTGGAGAGTCTATTGTCAAATTTATTTGTCGCTCTCGACACTGGCATAAATAGTCATTTCTGACTGCAATGCCAAAACAAATTTTAAATTAACAACAACAAGCTCTCGGATCCTTACTTATAATTAAACTTAGTTACATCTGATGTACATATTGAGGTTTGTCTCAGATTTTGTTACGTACAAAGATATATGCAGGATGACATTTGAGGTGAAAATATATTTTGTTTGTTTGTTATACGTTGTTTGCCTTCCCTATCCTGTCTAACTCATTAAGAACATGATGTAGATCATTTTAATATCTTTGATTTTCATCAGGCGTTGGTGGAATGCAAGTTGAAGAAATATGGACCTTGGATGATGACACTGCACTGGAGAAGCTGAAGTGAGTAATTTAGACACAAGGTTTGATCTTTGGGGCACCAGTGTTTATGCTATGTTATTATATTTTTGAAAGACCCACTTTTCTAATTTTCAATAATATTTGTCACAGGATGCAGATTTGTGTAGTATCTAAATATGCTGTTAATAATTATTTAATTTTTAAAAAAGGGTTGACAATAGATTATTCATGAAATGCCTACACAACTCATCCAGATTCCCAAATAAATGGTCCATTACTATATTTATTCCAAAACTTCAGTTTTATTGTAGGTGTTTCGATTTTTTCCATTTATGTTGAATTTGAGCTTTGGCAAATCATTAAAATTGTTTTGTTGTCTAGGCCTGTTCATGGGCTGATATTCTTATTCAAGTGGCAGCCTGGAATGGATTCATCTGGAACAATCGTTCAAGACAGCAGATTAGATGACATCTTCTTTGCAAAACAGGTAATCATAAATTGGTTAAATGAGAGAATGGTCATCTAGCAGGATCTAGGATTTTGTGGGAGCTGTGAAACAATGCATAAATCTATATGCAAAGTTTTGTTGATACGTACATTAAAGATGGCAGATGGGTATATTATATCTAAAAGGGGTGGGTATGAATGAATCAATGATGCATTATACTATTGTAGGATAGAGGTTTGTATGTTGGGATACAAAGTAAGCCTTCTCTTTTGCCTTTCATTTCACCAAAAATATGCATCAAATAACATTGTCCATCATGAATATTTACCCTTTATAAAACTTGTTTAACGTACCGTAAGTCTTAAAAACACTAATGAAACATTGCTTGTTAACTTCTTCAAATTACTGTTTGAAATAAACTGTCCAGATAACCGACCTGGCTGGATGGGTCGACGGTAGACCAGTTCAATGAGATGAGTCATTTGATCATTTGATTCCGGAAAAAATCCAAATTTTCTAATTTCTAATTTGATATCTTACCATTCTCCATTGATTTTGATGAAGTTAATGATGTGCATGTAATTAAATGTAGCTTAATAGGATTTGCACTGCATTGAAGATGTCACCCCTCATGTTTCTTAAATGCTTCTGTTAACAACTTTTTGTTCTGGTTACTTATGATATTGTTCAATATTATCATCATCTGTAGAAGAGTTGGGTAACATTGTTTTATTTGATTCCCTTTTTGTTTGTAGGTAATCAACAATGCATGTGCCACCCAAGCCATTCTGAGTGTTCTGATGAACTGTCACCATGGTGATATGACCCTTGGCAACCAGCTCAAAGAATTCAAAGAGTTCACTTCGACCTTTGACCCCACAGTGAGTAGATTATGATGACCTTTCCTTGAGCTTTAGCATCAATAGGAATTAAAATGAAGTTAGCTCTTCATGAGTATTGAGTGAATAAACGTATTATGACATACATGTCGATGCTTAATTACCTATGGCTTCTTCACTTCAAAGTTGGTAATTAGTACAATATAATTTATATTGAAAACTGTGGTACAGTGATGTTTAATTCCTGTTTTTTAACATGCATTTCCAGGTTATTTCTTGTGAAGTTGTCTCATGCCAATTTCAATATTAAGTTTTAATAAATGTGTTAATTTCTTCAAACAAAGGTGAAGAAGATTTATCTTGGATTTGTCCTGGACATCATGAAAGTCATGATGTTCCTATCAGGGTTTAGGAGTATCATTTCCTAACTTGTTGATAACAAATTGAATTATTTAAAGACAATTGTAATTTGTTTCTTCTTCAGATGAAAGG
>JAVYIG010011524.1:0-60151 GCA_035222895.1 Strongylocentrotus droebachiensis | reverse complement strand
GATACATTTATCTACCAAGTTTCATTGACGTCGGTATGAAGATCGCAACTTTTGAAAGAAATCGGGATCGAGGAAGGGACCTAGATTGGAACAACAAGCACTGCATGCAAAACAAATTGGATTTTTGGCCTTAGATCGAAAAGAAGAAGCACACAAAGAAGACAAAGAAGAAGAATAAGAATGAAGAACGCGCACGGAACAAATACTTCGACGAGAAGTCTTCAATGCAAAGAAGAAGAAGAAGAAGAAGAAGAAGAATTAAGTCGTCATTGCAATACGAATTCGGAACGCGAACGAAGACAAGGCATTGACGAAAGTCGGCAATGAAATAAAATCCTGGAAATCGACCATTTTCGTAATTCAATGCACGAATCTTTGTATTTTGATATTTCATTCACCCGTTACAAATAATTAAATTCCAGTAAAACAGAATGCGAATTGCATACTTTAAGGTGCTAGGTAGGACATGCATTAAGCTTCTGCATTGATGTCATTACATACAAAAGTGGCCTTTTTTCTTTAATTATCCATAAACTCCTAGCTTTGAAATACATAAAATACTTTTCACTGATTTTCTCTTCATTTTCCTCTGAGAATTGGACAACTCGATATTGATATCACCACGTCTCCATTCTACGAACATTGGCTGGGGCGGATAGAGCTTTCTGTACTCCTTCATTTCTTCGCTTATTTTCTGTTGGAGCAAAACATAATGAATGGTAAAGAAGACACCCCCCCCCCCCCCCCCGCATCTCTCTCTCCCTCTCTCTCTCTCTCTCTCTCTCTCTCTCTCTTTCTGGGTATATACATATATAGAAAGAAAGAGAGAAAGCTATATATATATATATATAGCTTTTTTTTTAAATCCAACAATTCTAGGGTATAAATTACATATTAAAGAAACTATGTCCCATTTCCTGGTCAAAAAAATGGAAATGTTACATTCCAACGGCATTTAGTTTATTAGTTTCATATTTCACATGCAGATACAATACAGATACATAATATACATAATAGACATATTGTTTCAAGAACAAAAAATGATTATAGTGTTTGACAAATTAATCAGGCTACAAAGTTACTCATCATTAAATTTGTTTGATAACTATTATCATTTAAGAGAAACCCAGACAACAAAAGCACAAACTAATATAAAACTCCCCTCATAAACAAAAGGGTTTGAAAATGGCTTTTTGTAGGAAAATAACGACCGTTAGTTGTCGAATTGACTTACCAATCGGCTCTAGTGATTGCAATCTTGTTAGTAATGGTCTGATTTTCAGATCCTTGTATCGAATGGTCGTACTTTGTGTGTTGCGTAAAGATTCAATCAGTTAATTTTGGCCATTACAAGTAGTGGGTTATTGATGTAGACAAATGCTCTTGTATCCTTTACAGCTCATTTTATGTATATCATTGCCAAAGAAAACAATATGTCAGTCAGTCACTCAATAGTGTCTGACAGGGAAATGTAGAAAGTAAACGGGTTTTCGTTGCATAATTTGAATTTCACAGATAGGACATACATGACATATTCATAATTCCTGCAAAGTTCTACAGAATTTAATATTGGCTGCAAAAGGGACATAGTATCTTTAAGTAACAAAAAAGGCAAACGTGTCCCTGTCAACCTCAACCCCCCCCCCCCCCCCCACAATAACAAATTCAGACGTCGTAAAATCATAAAATAGCAAAAATGTGTTAACTTGCTTTTTCCTTCTTTTCAGAGAACTTTTTGGGAAAGATGATAACTTGCCTTTTTTCGCGTTCTCTAATTCATTTATCTGTTTGCTTTTTTACAAAAACTTGTAGAATATCTGGCGGCAAATGCAAAAATCGGAGGACCCTCTTGAACGGTAAATGTTTAGACTCACTTGCTGGAATATTTGATCCGACACACACCCATCACCAACCCCCCGCCCCCCCCCCCCCCCCCCCCCACCATCCAAAATTATTTACAACGGCCAAACGCCCTTATCTCTGTCTCACCTTAATAACATCGAAGAGATCGTCATATATGCAGAGTAGCATTAAGTGCGTGAACCCTTTCGTGACAGGCGGTCGTACATATGGCGTACACTGGACCCTTTTTCCGATGAAGTACCGAGTGATTAAGGCCACAATCCACCAATCACTACAATGATCTACGTAGACATCCAAGTCCTTTGATCTGACGTCACAACGTGCCGGACAACCGTCCGTGGATGCGGGGATTCTCACAAAAGTTGTTGAGTCTATAACAACGACATTCATACGTAAGTATTCGGTCTTCAAGAAACGTGTACGTCATTTGATTTTTTTTTTGACAAATCCTATATTATTGGTGAATCTATATACATTATATTTATATATAATCCAACAAATTATTGAGGGACAGCATATAGATATGTTGGCATCAACTTTCACTATGCAGTAGGGCCATCAGCCAATTAATTTTCTTCTTCCTATGCCCACAAAAAAAATCTGGAGGGGGAGGGGGCGGGGCTGAGGGAATGTGTCCATAGAATCACCTTCTGGTCCGTAAATAAGTTATCTCTAAGCTTACTTAATTAAACAAAAAACAAAAAAAGAAAGGAAATAAAAGTGACATGTATTTTTTTCTTATTTTAAACTTCAACGATAATTTCACTTATATTTAGTGTTATATTTCTATGTCAACATTGTTTTGTTTGTAAGATGAAAAAGACATTTGAGCTGCGGTAAACGTTATGATACTTGCTCCTGCGACAATAGCTCCGCTTCAATCTCCTCCAATACACGAATCCTTAACTTGAACCTGGAACTCAATTTCTACCCCAACCAAATGCTTATAACTTTGAAGAAATAAAGCCCGGAACAATTGTTGTCGCCGGAGCTTTTGTCGGGTACCCGCGGTAAATGCCACATACCTTTGTTGCGAGTGTAGAAGACTATCTCTGCACGTCTTGGATTAATGAAATGTGCATTATGGTCCAATGTGACCATAAAAGTTTCGCTGAGCTTGGCTCCAGAAGTCGTAAATCTGATGCCGCATGATATTACTACTTCATTATCTTGAAGGGTAAGTTCTCGAGGACTTTCTGTCAAAAGATCCCAATGGACTTTCTCTCCGACTGAAAAATAAAGGTTGGTAGGATGTACAAAGTTTGTTAATTTTCTCAACTGTAAAAGATTCCATACTCTACTTGACCAACATGTTTTCAAGAGTTGTACGATTATCACCATCACCATCATCACTAAATTCATCACCAACACAGTCAACATCATCAATCATTGCCATCATCGTACCTCAGTCACACCGGCAGACCTTTCGAAAGACCGACTCCAAACTGACCTATTTTTAGCCAATGGGTGTAATGTCATCGTATGTTCGGTTTATCATCGGTCTCGTCGGTGTGACTGGGGTATCAGCAACACTGTCATCATAATCATCATCGTCACTATTATCATATCCATTACTACAATCTTCATCCTCAGACCAAACACACCCATATGCGCACACCTAAACAACATTAATGAAGGTGCGATGAGTGCGTAAGTGCGCCACAATCATGAGGCATTCATATAATTCATGTATCATACTGTACGCTTTGTGTACGGTATCACTTTGTACATTATTGTTACCAGTGTTATGTCTCTGTTCGTAGTTATTCTTCTGCTTATCCCTTTTCCCCATTCCTTCATTTCCAGGGCCAAACACACCCATACACCTAAACAAAATTAATGAAGGTGCGATGAGTGCGTAAGTGTGCCACAATCATGAGGCAATATTGTATCATGAGTTAACGTTGTTATTCATATAATTTATGTATCATACTATACGGTATCACTTTGTACATTATTGTTACCAGTGTATTGTTACGTAGTTGTATTTGTATTTGAAATACAACTTTTGGTTGCAATAAGGAATAATAATAATATAATTATTGACCTGGCAAAACAAACTTTTATACCTCAAAGCGGCTGTTGGCGGTTTGCTAAATACTTGTATGCAGGTCACCTAATGTTTTGAGTTATTCTTCCGCTTAGCTCTCTTCCCCATTCCTTCATGTCCAGGGCTCAATTAAACCAATGACCTACAAGATTGCATTAGGCATTCAACCACACGCCTTTATGCTGACGACTGTCTGCTCTACAAACCAATCAGATTGACCCAGGACTGTGACAAACTGCAAGAAGATCTAGACAGGCTCCAGGACTGGGAGAATATGTGGAAGATGGAATTTCATTCCTCCAAGTGCCAGGTCTTGCGAGTGACCAACAAGAAGGAGCCACTCCTAGGCCAATACACCAACCATGGTCATCAGCTGGAGCAGGTCAACTCAGCCAAGTACCTCGGGGTCCACATTGATCAGAAGCTGAACTTCAATACCCATGTAGCTCAATGACCTACAAGAAGGCAAACTCTGTCTTTGCCTTCCTGCGCCGTAACTTTCGACACTGCAACCAAAAGATCAAAGAGGCTAGGTATGCCACATACATTAGGCCCATGGTGGAGTATGCTGCAACAGCATGAGATCCACACACCCAAAGAAACATCAACAAGGTCGAAATGGTTCAACGCAGGAGTGCGCGGTACGTCTGTAGTGACTACGATCGTACCAGCAGTGTTATACATCTATGATGAACAAACTAAAATGGCCCTCGCTAGTTAGTAAACGTCTGCAAAGCCGTCTTGCAATGCTGTATCGCATCCGCTTTGGTCTTGTTGACGTTGAATGACAACAATACCTCAAGGCAGCAACATCTGTAATAAGAGGTCACGGATCCCGCTTCAGAGCGACACTGTGTACTAGCTAAGCCTATACATCAGCTCCTTCTTCCCCAAAACTACCAAGGACTGGAACAACCTTCCAGTAGATCCAGCCTGCTCACTCTCCCTTGAGACATTTAAGTCCCCACTGGGGAAGGAGCACCCCTAACTGCCCTCACGGGATTAAAAGTTTTTACTCGCACCATGTACATACATGCACAAGGATCTTGGCCAGCAGGCTCACACAGGCTCCTCACAGGCACACACAGTGCGCAATCTTCAAGGCCTTGAGGCAGCACTTTTCTTGAAAGAAGAAGAAGAAATATTGAGAAAATTTGTTGACGGCGAATTCATGTAAAACCTTTATCAAGTAAAGGAGCAGAACATTATCTGCTGATGTCTCAGTTAAGGCCAGGTGACAAATCAAGTCAACAAAACTGTGGCTGTATGTCTTGTTTTTATTATTTATCTTCGACCAAATTTATTAAAACGATCAAACTCTCACCATAACAATACATTTTGACGATACAGTGCCATGTGTACGTACTTGTTTTGGAGTTCTCTATCGAAAACTGTTTCATTGAATGGCACCGCGTATCATATTTGAATAGACCGACAGTTGTTTAACCTCCACTCGCCACATTACCTTGGTTCTTGGAGGACGTATCGTCTAGAAGAGGTTGGGCAATGGTTGTTGTATGCTCCTGTGTCATGGTCTGTCCTCCTGTGGCCCCTTGCGCTGCTTCTATTTTCCGAGGGAAATTTAGTCCTGTCAATTCACCTGCTTTTTGGAAATGGGAAAAGATAATATTTAGGACTCGAGTTATTTGACACAAACCACATATCATTTATAAGATATTTTGATTGATAATGTTGATCAACATAATCACTGCTGACTACATAGATCTATATCTAAATAAAGATTCTTAATTTGGAGGTGAATATACCTATGTGTTCTTGCATAAAAATATTCACCTGCCTCAGATGCATAAAACGTATCTCACCTAAGGCGTGGTCTATTGGCTCTACACGGTCTGTTCCATCACTGTGCGCCTTTTCCGGAAGATTGTGATAATCGTTCTTCTCGGCCTCCGTACTTCCTCTGTTTAAACTAACAAACATACAAATTAACAATTCGTATACACTTAACCACTAGTTTATTATAGACCCCTTGTAAATTTGTAAGTTGTTCGTTACTTAAGAATGAAAAGTGGACTGGTTAAAATAGGGCATTTGTTGAATACTTTTAGATGTAAGCTTTATTATGTCATATTCTCATGAAACACATGGGGACAAATCAATTTTTTCCAATACTTCAGTGATGACAAAACTAATTTAGTTATTATAACTGTACATTGAACTACGTTGAAGGTCATGTACATTGTATCTAGTAACGTTTAGTGAATTATCTGTCAATTAGAGGACACCCAATCTGTCCTGTCTGTGATTTTGAACGTTAGAAGTGTCCAAATATTCAAATTATGCAAGGAAAACTATTTACTATCTAGACTTTACTGTCAGACAGTCTAGTGACTGACTGACTTCTTTTTTTTTTCTTTGGTAATAACACACATAAACTGTGCTGTAGAATATTAATGGTACTTGAGCATTTGTCGATCTACATCAATAACCCACTTCTTGTAATGGCCAAAATTAAACGACCCTTCGGAAGAAGGGTCTGAAAATCAGACTATTTAATTAAATGACCGCGATCGCTAAATTTGATTCAACAACTAACGGTCGTTATTTTCTCCAAAAAGACATTTTCTAGCCCTTTTGTTTTGAGGATAGTTCTAAATCAGTATTAACTTTCAAATGCAGAAATACTAATGTTAAGATAACTTCTATACTTGTGTAGTGATATCAAATAGGAGAGTATTAACTGTATAAGAAGTAGAAATGTGTCACATGACACATACATCTTGAGCTTTAAAGAAATTTATCATTTTAAGATCATGTTTGAGCCTGTATCTCAATGAAATTTACTTTTTAGTCCGGTAGAAGTTTTTCAGAGCTGGAAAAGTTGTTACATACAAGTTTGTTTTTTGTTGATTCGTGTTCTAGATGGGTGTTGAAGTAAATTCAGCTTGGTTGCCAGCTTGGCAACCTTGGGCAATTTTTGTTATAGCCTATTTAGCATAATAATCTAATTAGCATATGTGCAATACGGAATAATGTTGCTAATCTTAATCCAGGAAGCCTGAAAAAATATGTTTTTTCAAGGGTGTTCTATGACGAGGCATTCATTTATGACACCACTTTTTTTTAAAGTAATGCAATTGTCTTAAATAGCATAATTAGCATAATGAGCTAATTAGTATATGGACAATATATGGACTTCATTGTCATTGTTTATCTATAAAGCCTCAAAACGGTGCAATACAACATTGTAAATCACTTTTTAAAGACTACACATTAATAACTCATGAGAAGATATTCCATGTAGATGTAGTATAATTAGCCTAATTAGCATAATAATCTAATTAGCATATATATGTGCAATATATAATAATGTTGCTAATCTTATCCAGGAAGCCTGAGAACATAGCTAATATGACTAACACAGGGTTTTCCATGGCGAGGATTTCATTTATGACAGCAGTATTTATTTTAATGCAGATGTCTTAAATAGCATAATCAGCATACTGAGCTAATTAGCATATGTTTGACATATGGACTTTATTGTCATTGTTTATGTGGAAAGCTTATACCTCAAGACCATGCAGGTCATTCCAGATGTAAGAATTGTGAAATGTATCATGCTGTTTGTACAAGACCGGTCATTTGTTCTTGAAACATCAAATGGTGAATGCAGTAGGAAGAGGAGACTCCGCAAAGGTGTGCCGCAAGGCTCTGTCCTCGCTCCGATACTTTCCAACATCTATGACCCCGTTCTCACTCACTTCGTTGGAGCGCTCTGGAGCGCTCTAACTAAGACCCGTTCCTCAGGAGCGGTTCTTAGGTGAGTGAGGACGGTCAAAGTAGTCCAGGAAGTGGACTTCTGGACCGCTCCAGAAGACCACCTTCCGAGATGGTCTTGAGGAGCGGGTCGTATTAAGAGCGGTTTGGAGCGCTCTAACGTTCAATGTGAACGGAAAGCGTACTTTGAACGGAAGTGAGCTAGTGACCTTCGGTGCGAAACATGTAGTACGGTACATACGGTTTGTATTCCGCGCGCGAAAAAATTGACCTGCTGACCTGAGCTGCCATAGCAACAAGACCACTTTGACTCGTGGAGCGGTTTGAGCCATAAAATACTGCTCGGAGTGTGAACGCTCGCAAACCGTTCCTCAAGACCCGTTCCTCTGGAGCGGTCTAACTAAGACCACTTTCAAAGTGAGTGAGAACGGGGTCTATGTCTCTGATATGCCCAAGGGGGAATGCATGCAATATTCCTACGCAGACGACACTGCACTGGGGTTCGACAACCGCACCTTCGAGGAGAAGGACCTGAGCATGCTAGCTGAGTTCTTCAACAGATGGCATCTCAAGATGAGCATACCGAAGACTGTATCCTCCGTCTTCCATCTGGCAAACCGATGCGCCAACCGAGAGTTGAATATCTCACTAAATGGGTCTAGGCTGCATTTCGACCCCTGCACACCAAAGTACCTAGGGATCACTCTTGATCGAAGCCTCACCTTCCGCGAGCATGCCAAAGCCACAGCTCAAAAGACCCAAGCCAGAGTGTCTCTCCTAAAGAAGCTTGCTGGGACCGGACGGGAGCTGATTTGACCCCGCTTTGCCCCTGCACTTAAGCTCTTGCCTTCTCCACCGCAGAGTATGCTGCACCTGCATGGAGCCACAGCACCCATGTACACAAGATTGATGTTGTCCTGCCAATACTGTCTGGCATACCACCAGCTCAGCTCAGACGAGATGCGCTGAACAATAAGCTTGCCCAAAAGCATGACAGAGATAAATGTCTTGTTCCTGCCCCCTCTGCCTTCAAAGGACAGCGTCTCCCTAAAAGGCACTTTGCAACACAGGCTGCTGAGCTGCCGCTTGAGAAGCCTCCCTCTACCTTACCCACTTGGATAGCAAAACCCTGGTCAGACCAGTGGAATTCGTCTACTACCAACCAAATCCTTGAAGTCCTCTAGGACTGCCAAACTTTGGCTACAGTACATGGAGTTGGTTGATATACTACCGAAGTTTGTCAGAGCAGAGTGCATTGGCAACTGGGCGTTGCACCTTGAAGCTGTGTCAGAAATGCTGCCCTATCATGGCAGCCTCTGGGGACAACCTCTACACCAATCAATCCGCCTCTATGTGCAGCGAATGAGCAAGCTCAAGGATGAACATCCAGATGTGTACCAACGAAAAAAGGTTCCATGTCGCCAGAATAAGTGATCGCCTATGGGCTGGTCTGTCCGTAGATCTCACCATCGATCAGGTCCTAATGAGAAGTATGAAGACCAGTGGTGGCCTGACGAGAGGGCAAGGCATGACAGAGCAACAGCGCCTCATATGGTCCAAGCTTGCGCAGCATCTCGCCAGGGGTGCATGCAACCAGCAAAGTCATTAGGCGGTGTCACACAGAGGCCAAAAATCCGGATTTCAGTTATCCGCATTAAATTCGTAGCCTGTCTGTCACCAGTCTGTCACCGACGTAAATGAAAAAACTAGATTTCTAAAATCTGGTTTATTCAAGATGGGTCGGGATTTTTCTGTGTGACACCGCCTAATGTGGACTCAGCGAAAACTGTTTGAACAGTAATCCTGACCAACATGAATGGACAAATTGATGCTGACTACACATTCAAGAGGACCTTCGAAATTTCCTATTCATAGCAGGTGGAAGCAAAAAATGAACATTAAAGATAAATTCCCATTTCTATGAAAAGCAGGAGAGTATAATGAGCTACACCTCAAATTTAAGTACTGTATTCATCTGATAGGCAGCGTGTAATTGAACGCTATTAATATTCAATCCATATGGTTGAGTAGGTACTTCTCTTTCTCATCTTTCTTCTACTTTTATCTCTTTCTTTCCTATTCCCCCCCCCCATTTCTATTCTTTCTCTGTAACCTTCTTGATGGATGTGCGTGTGTGTGTGTGTGTGTGTGTGTTGATGTGTATGTGCGTACTTGTATTATTCAAGCCTTTTACTTTTTATTGTTAATTTATGTGCATTATCTTGTTATTGTTTGTTTGCAGGGCCCCGATTACAAGCAGATTTCTGCTTCTAAGGGATCCTAACCATTATATTGTGTATTGTATATTGTATATTCATTGTAAATTGTTTTATACTGGTTGAATAAATGAATTGAATTGAAGATTGGAACAGTTTTCGTTTTTCAAATTGTCTGCCGTCGATTTTGGCTGGAAGAAGGATTTTCCCGCCGTATTCCAATTTCATGTTCGCCATTGGACAGCCCCCGGCATATTTGACATTCAAAGTAGAACATAATTTGTAGCCGCCCCCCCCCCCTTTTTTTTAAACATGGCGCTCGTTTTTTTTTTTCTTTGTACGTATTGCTCTTCATCTTTTTTTGTTACGGGATCTATTCTTTCATTTTTCTTCATATCGATTTTCTAAAGAAAAAATTTGCAGAGAATTTCGAATACACGTTTAAACACAAAACTTGACCACGTAACGTTCTAACATAGATGAAATGTATTGTACAAGTGTCACATTCAGTATAACGAGAATGATGAATGTCTGCTTCAGACCGACAGGTACGAAATCGGATGCTCCTTGCGTGTATTTTGACAATGAAAGCTCGTCACACACTTCGAAATAAAGTGACCCATGACCCTAAAATTAAACCGGGAAAAAAAAATCACTTTTGTAATGATGATCTAATCCCTAATTCGATATCGCACGAAACTATTTAAGTGAACTGAATGTTAATTCGCATGCTGATTTTAAAAAGTTGGGCTGGAAAAGAAATGCCGCTGTAATACAAGCATCAGCACATGAAATTTAATTGCGAGACTCATGAAAACTTAAACTTACTGATCTGATTCCTCAGCTAAAGCTTGAGATGTGCCAGCAGTTTCCGTATTCAAGAGAGCAATGCCCTTTCCACTATCTGAAAATCAATGAAATGTATTAAGGCAGTATTGACATGTAGTATTAACAGATTATAATAAAATATGAATGATCCCATTAATAATACCAACCTTAATTTCTATCCTCATCAGTTCAAAAGCCGATAAAATACAAGTACACACTGAAATAAATATTGAATGATACTCCCCCCCCCCCCTCACGCACTGCCCAATATTTTACGTAACTGTATTTTAAGTCAGGGAGCAGGCTGACCAAGCAGTGGATATTACCTCTATTTCACTTTCACCTTCGAAAACGCAATTGTTGAATTATTTTAATGGTGTTGAATCCTTCACAATTTAGTATACATGGAGAAATGTGAAGGATCCAACACCTGTTGCATCATGTTGCTATAATCGCACGGGTCGTTTTCGCGCGTAATCAAAATGTATGTACGCGCCCTGTAGGTCATGTTTTGTTTTAGTTTCCATCACAAAATTAATATTTATTGTTTATCATTCTATCACTTTTTCTTTCTATCTTTCTTCATTTAAATCTCTGTTTCTGCCTCCTTTCACCTTTTCTTATGTTATTCTTTTTTGTGTTATTCCTTATTCCTTGTATCACCTTCTCTTATGTTATTCTTTGTTTTTATAAGGCTCATTTTCTCTTCCTTCCTTTCCTTATGTGATTCTTTGTTTCTTCTTTCTATCACCTTCTGTTATGTTATCATTTGTTTTTATCGTTCTATTATTTACTCTCTATCTTTCCTTATACAATTTTTGTTGTTATTCTTGTACTCTAGTCTCTTTCTCTCTCTCTCTCTTATAACTTTCCCGCCAAAACACACTTACATACGCTCCCCCCCCCCCCCCCCCCCACTCCGTGAACGGAGGGATACCATGCGAGTTACCAAAATGTCCGGTAAAGGGGTACCTTTCACGCACCAAAGTCCGGCTTGTAGTACACAAAAATCCGGCCCGTATTGACTTTACACACCGGACTTAGGGGGTGTTTTCAAAAGGAGGGAACATGCATATACACTGTCGCTCATATAGTTGGAAAAAAATGTTTACCCCAATTTATGGAATTATTTTGACAATGATTATTCCTCATAGATCTAGATAATAGTATACATTCTCAGATTTTATTAAATAATAATTTGCCAGTTTTTTTTTTTTGCGTGACTCCTAAAGCATGTGTATGCTACTATGCTTATCAACTATACGCCCTTAAACCATAAATGACAGTAATGAGGATTAATGCCCCACAAAAAAGGGCACTAATATGGCACATCGACACAGTTTTTATCCTAGAGCCTCACAGTTACGAGGCCATTGCTTTGCCACTGAACCATGACTGTACGCAGCGAGGGCTAGGGTAGGGGCAGTTCACACAAATAAAAAAGTTTAAAAAAAAGTAAATGCAATTTTCAATAATTCATTGAATTTTACCCCGGTCCCCAACATAAAATATCCTCTGTACGACCTCTGTACGAACACTGATAGGGGGTGTAGATCGGTCCACAAATGTAGTGTTCGTAGGGATAAGTGGGTAGGATATGTGTGCGATTAAGTACACGGACATTAAATTATAAAACCCCTTGTTCTTCGTGATGGAAAACCTGAAATGCCATGTTTAATCATCGCTAGACATTAATCCATGACTAAATGGATGAGGAAAAATATGATATTAGAATCACTTATTTAGCTATTATACTAAGAAAAGCTTTTCGTGTTTGAAGGATGTTCTTACCTCGATAAGAATGGATCTCCTCTAAAGAAGGTAATCTGAAATTAATCATATTTAAGAAGGTAATTTATATGGGCTGTGAAAGCATGTATTTGTTTTCATTCATAAACAAATGACAAACATGATATTACAACAAAATGAACAACTGTTGAACGTCAGACACTTATCGAGGCATATTATTTTAAAAAATGGGCTATTATCTTAGCATTACGCATGAAAAGAAGAAAATACATACCTATTCACCTGGTAATACCGTAAAATACAATTCACACATAATTTTAATATTTAAAGAACCAGAGTTGGATAATAACTTGTAAACGAATTTGGTAGAAAATGTATACTATCTTAGTAGTAGAGTAGAAGGAAAACAAAGATGAAGTAGTCGACTTATATATAGCAGGCCTGGCTTTTAGCATCGAACATATTAATTGTCACTAGTTATCGCATACTGTACAATTTCAATGTCCAAACAACAAATATACTATTTGATCAGCTGTTAAGATTTATAATAACACTTAGTGGAATTTTCTATTTCAAAATATGTCATTCCGCTTCCTAGTCAAAAGAGCAAGATGGAAATACGCATTATTTCCTTGAGTTTTGAAAAATATCTTGTCTTACAAGTGACATAGCTGATGGAAACAATGTTATTCTTTTAGACCTGAACAAAAAAATCACCTAGACAGAATCATGTGTTTGATCACTTCGTCCTTGGCATATTGGATTGGTAGTTTGCCTGCGATGTCCCTCACATCTGTCTCGGCTCCATTCTCTAGGAGATAGAACACCAAGGCCTTCTCAGGAGATAGTTCGCCCTTGTAATACTCATCAGAGATCTGAAACATACAATTATATATACTTTTGTAATTAAAACAGTATCATCCATATTGTCAGGATGGATGAAGCATCACACACATACTGACACTGCCTCTTAGAATTACATCAGTTGAAATCTGTATTTTTATTGTAGATTTCCAACACACACAAACACTCGCCTAAATACCAACATACATATTTCTGGGGCCAATCACGGGTATCAGATTCTTGGATTCACTAATAACAGTAATTGAGACTACATTTTCTGAGAGTAGTGATACCGGAGTGGAATGTCCGTTACAACTTTCTACTGTAAGTGAATGCGGTATTTTGAAAGAAATATAACAAATAAAAGTAAGAAATCAGTAGGTTTGGATGGAATATTTATTTTTTATTTTAACTGTTCATGAATGAAATCATTCGACCAATGAGCTATTTGATTAACGATTCCATTATCCAAGGTAAAGATCCAAAGAAATAAAAGATTGCAACAAAAAAAAGTCCCTTCAAACAAAATACACTTGAGAAGAAACAACATACTTTCCATAGAGCAATCGGGTTTTCGTACGATTTCCGTGCGGAGGCTGCGGACACTGCACTGAGATTGCACGATTCCGTACAATCTTCAAGCATCCTCGGTACGGATTTGCCCCGGACTGCCCCCGCCGGGCCTATACAAGAAATTCACGATGCTCTTAGATAATGTGAACATAAACATTGTAGCCCGTAGCCTCCTACGATGCCCCCAAAATCGCACGAAATATCGTAGACTAAATTATCGTACGGCGCCCGGGGCAAATGTTATCTAGGCATTAAGATGAGCGTACGTTCTACCTATTTTTCAGTTCTTTTGGTACGACTCACCTTTGTTAGAGTGGCAGTTTTTTGCACGATGTTCACGCTCTTATAGCAGAGTCTAATGGCTTCATGCAGACACGTCTGGCCGTCAGTTGACTGGACATTGAGATCAGCTCCCTCAGAAACTAACTTCTCAATGATGGACGTGTTACCGTGTTGTATTGCAAGACGGATATCAGTTAAATCATTCTGGGTGAGCTGGATATAAGAAAATACGCAGCATGAAAGCTTGAGATTTTGTTTTTGTTACGCTGGGAAAGCCAAATTTCTGTGAACACAAGTACTGCCATATGTGATCAATTAAATCAATAATTCGAATACATTTTATGCAAACATTCTAACTTTTCTATAAAGGACATACAAAACAGCTTTGAAATCTAACTAGTGTTATAATTAAGTGTGGTAATTATTGGCGATACAAAATCGAATTGGTCAAGTCTAAACAAATAATATATGATAGGTAACCTATGCTTAAAGGTAATACAAAGTTTTGGTATGGGGTCATCAATTTGGTTCAAATGAACATATTGGAAGCATATACGATCCTACAATATTCAGTGATCGATGTCGCGGTCGAAATCGATTCTAAAGTTATGAAATTGTAAATAATAAACACTTTATGTTGAATAGCTCCCTCTCAAGGTCAAGATATTAATTAAGCTATAAAACAATGTTTATTAACTAAAATTGACTGATTAGCTATTCTCGTTCGGAAATTATATACCACAACTACATACTCTGAGATTTTCATGGTCGCAGCTACCATTATACGGCAGTAGGAGCTATTTGAAATTTATCAAAATTTACCGGGAGCACCGGTAAATCTTTATATTCAATTTTTCTCGAAAGCAGAAGTGTCTTAGGGGCTAAAATTTCTGGTGTTTTTTATACATCCACAGGGCATCCAAATATATTAAAATTGTAAAGAATTACTATTCACCCATTTTTCAAAATTTCCCAAAACTTGGTAATACCTTTAATATTCACATGCATGTATTTAATACATCGAAATAGATGAATTCGACATGAAATGTTTTTTTTATTATTTTTACCTTGTAATTTGAACGGTCAATAAATAAATCAGCGATGCTTTGGTACCCGAGGGATGAAGACAATTGCAGAGGTGTTTGCCCATTAATGTCTCCTGTGTCAGAACGTGCTCCTCCTTCCAGAAGGACTTTAACGACATCAAGATTACCATTTTGAACAGCATGGTGTAGAGGAGTCATACATTCATTATCTCCTTTATTCACCTCAGCTTCTTTGGTGATGAGATATTTCATGACATCAAGATGACCCTTCTGGGAGGCAATGTGTAATGCAGTCCTACCCTCATTCTCTCCCTTATTCACATCAGCTCCTTGACTGATGAAATATTTGATGACATCAAGATGACCATTGAAAGCAGTACTGTGTAGTTCAGTCCTACCGTCATTATCTACCTTATTCACCTCAGCTCCTTGACTGATGAGATATTTCATGACATCAAGATGACCATTCTGGGAAGCAATGTGTAATGCAGTCCTACCGTCATTATCTCCCTTATTCACATCAGCTCCTTGACTGATGAGATATTTGATGACATCAAGATGACCATTGAAAGCAGCACTGTGTAGTCCAGTCCTACCGTCATTATCTACCTTATTCACCTCAGCTCCATGACTGATGAGATATTTGGTGACATCAAGATGACCACTTAAGGCAGCACTGTGTAATGCAGTCCTACCGTCATTATCTTTCTCATCCAATGCCGCTTCTTGATTGATGAGATATTTTATGGCATCAAGATGACCCTCCTGAGCAGCCTTGTGTAGTGAATTCCTACCGTCATTATCTCCCTTATTCACCTCAGCTTCTTCACTGATGAGATATTTCATGACATCAAGATGACCATTGAAAGCAGCACTGTGTAATGCAATCCAACCGTCAGTATCTCCCTTATCCACCCCAGCTCCTTGACTGATGAGATATTTTATGACATCAAGATGACCCTTCTGAGCAGCCAGGTGTAGTGCAGTCCTACCGTTATTATCTCCCTTATTCACATCAGCTTCTTCACTGATGAGATATTTCATGACATCAAGAGAACCACCGATGGCAGCACTGTGTAATGCAATCCAACCGTCAGTATCTCCCTTATCCACCCCAGCTCCTTGACTGATCAGATATTTCATAATATCAAGATGACCCTCCTGAGCAGCCATGTGTAGTGCAGTCGAGCCCTTATTATGTCCCATATTCACATCAGCTCCTTGACTGATGAGATATCTTATGAAATCGAGATGACCATTAAAAGCAGCCTTGTGTAGGGCAGTCTCATCATTATTATCTCCCTTATTCACATCAGCTCCTTGACTGATGAGATATTTCATGACATCAAGATGACCATTGACAGCAGCACTGTGTAATGCAGTCCTACCGTCATTATCTACCTTATTTACATCAGCTCCTTGACTAATAAGATATTTCACGACATCAAGATGACCCTCCTGAGCAGCCATGTGTAGGGCAGTCCTACCGTCATTATTTCCCTTATTCACATCCGCTCCTTGACTGATCAGATAATTCATGACATCAAGATGACCCTTCTGAGCAGCCTGGTGTAATGTACTCCAACCGTCATTATCTCCCTTATTCACTTCAGCTCCTTGACTGATGAGATATTTCATGACATCAAGATGACCATTGAAAGCAGCCCTGTGTAGGGCACTCGCACCTCTATTATCAACCTTATTCACATCCGCTCCTTGACTGATGAGATATTTCATGACATCAAGATGACCCTTTTGAGCAGCAATGTGTAATATAGTCCAACCGTCATTATCTACCTTATTTACATCACCTCCTTGACTAATAAGATATTTCACGACATCAAGATGACCCTCCTGAGCAGCCATGTATAGGGCAGTCCCACCGCCATTATCTCCCTTATTCACTTCAGCTCCTTGACTGATGAGATATTTCGTGACATCAAGATGACCATGAAAGGCAGCAATGTGTAATGCAGTACTACCGGCATTATCTTCCTTAATCACATCAGCTTCTTGACTGATGAGATATTTCACGACATCAAGATGACCCTCATGAGCAGCACTCTGTAATGTACTCCAACCGTCATTATCTCCCTTATTCACTTCAGCTCCTTGACTGATGAGATATTTCATGACATCAAGATGACCCTCCTGAGCAGCACTCTGTAATGTAATCCAACCGTCATTATCTCCCTTATTCACTTCAGCTCCTTGACTGATGAGATATTTGATGACATCAAGATGACCATTGAAAGCAGCAATGTGTAGGGCAGTCGCACCTTTATTTTCTACCTTATTCACATCCGCTCCTTGACTGATGAGATATTTCGTGACATCAAGATGACCCTTCTGAGCAGCCCGGTGTAATGCAGTCCAACCGTCATTGTCTCCCTCATTCACATCAGCTCCTTGACTGATGAGATATTTGATGACATCAAGATGACCCTCCTGAGCAGCACTCTGTAATGTAATCCAACCGTCATTATCTCCCTTATTCACTTCAGCTCCTTGACTGATGAGATATTTGATGACATCAAGATGACCATTGAAAGCAGCAATGTGTAGGGCAGTTGCACCTTCATTATCTTCCCTATTCACATCAGCTCCTTGACTGATGAGAGATATCGTGACATCAAGATGACCATTGAAAGCAGCACTGTGTAATGCAGTCCATCCGTCATTATCTCCCTTCTCTATCTCAGCACCTTGGTTTATGGGATACTCAATGACGGTTCTATGGCGTTTCTTCACCGCATTATGTAAACGTTTGTTTCCACCTTTGTATGTCCGGTATTTGTTATAACCCTTCTTCAGCAGATTTGTGAAGATTTCGATTTTACCCCTCAATCCTGCCTCATGAAGATGTTGATTTCTGTCCTCCATACTTGAAGAACCACCTGTTTGCCAGACATCCTAATCTAGCATGGTTCCTTGTAATGTTCTTCTTCTCTCCTAACGCTCGACTTCGAAATGTTACGATGAACAATCAGGACTGTACTACACACCCTCGAGAAAGATTACTGAACGTTCCTTTGTTAGGACTCCTCAATCCTCCCTCTCTCTCACATGGTGTAACCGCAAGCCTACCGTAATCTAAAACTGGTGTAGCAGATAGTCCCGTTGCATTTTGCATGTTACAGCATAATCATACACTACACTGGGTTCTTGTTTTTTACTCGCAATGTACAGTTGCTATTCATATCGATTTCAGCAAGTTCCAAAGTCCTATGCAGTGAACTAAATCGTTATTCAAATATATCTGTAATTCCTATTCCAATGTTAGCCTCGCTCTTTCCTCCTCTTTTATTTTTCTATTTTCTATTTTTTTTTAGCAACCATCGACGTTTCAATAAATATAAAGCGAGTGCATTTTTTTCAAACAAAGTTTCCTTCCCTTTCACTCTTAAATAAAGGGTGGAAACGTTTGTTCTAGCTGTTCGTCTCTTTCACGGAGACATACATTCACGTGTAACTACGAAGAAACATTTTCAAGGAGGGATATCGTCAAGCCTAATTAAGGAGACACATTCCATGTTTTACATGTTTCATGACACAATTTGTAGTGAAGAAGCATTTGCCGCCTAATGACGTATCTCAATGCAAAATAATTAAATTACTTACTATGCGTGGAGGACGCTGATTCCTAACCTTTGATAATTGAATTACTCATGAACAAAGCAAATATCAACGCTGATTATGATGTTAAGTATAGTAATGGTAATACGGTGAAGGTTGGGAAATAAATCCGACTGAAGTTAACCGGTATTGTGATGACAACAACGACGACGATGTTGGAGTGTACAGTATTTAAATGGTTATGGACATCACGGTAATGGAGTTGAAGATAATGATGGTGAATTGTCCGTTGCATTGCAGCACAAGGAGTCCGGGTGCATGCCTTCTTTATGGAAGTCCCTGTAAAAAAGAAGTCAACGCGGTGTAGTGCCCTTGAGTAAGACACTCAGACGTCAGATGGATGTATAAATAATAACCATGAACTAACATCATTAGCAACGCCCCCCTTTCCGAGCCTAGGCCGCCTAGAACGCTTTTCTGAGAACGTTAACCTGCTTCGCCGGATTGAGGTACACATGAATTTGTCGATATGTATCAATATTTACCGCGATGCATAGATAAGCTTCGAATGGACTTTGATAAGTGGAAAGATTCTTAGCTACAGCTGAAAACTCATAAACGCACTTCTTGTTTACATGGATCACGGAATAGCCTGACCCGTAAAACAGTTCTTTAGGTACAATTGTATATTTTTTACGACGTTAGGGAGACACGATGAAATAGATTAGGGTGAAAGAAAGATATTCCTTCCCTGACTGAATAATATGTGTTTTCTATCGATATTATTCGACGTCTGCACCCAGGCTTCTTGAAGCCATTGAGCAGCAAAATTCAATTCCGGTACCTTAGTTTCATATGAGATAACATTGAGGCTAATTATCACGGCATTGTCTCGAATAAATGTTTAATGCATATAATAAACACACTTTATCAGACAAGATGAACATTCTTGGATACATTTACCTTCAGGCAGAATTTTTTTCTCGCTTAATCACAATCAGTCAAAAATGTTTAGTTGACTTTGACTTCTTAGTTGCTACATTTATTGCAAAGCTCTTGTTATCAGTACGTTGCCCTCCTGAAATCTCTGTCCCTGTCTTTGCCTCGATTCTATCTCTCTCTCTCTCTCTCTCTCTTTCTCTTTCTCGTCTCCTTGTTCTCATGACACGGTAAATTGCAACGTTTTCCCGCATTATGTGAACAACCCTTTAAACATATCATAATTATGTGCAATGTGTCTGCATTCATAATGCCATTAACAAATAATATCACATTTCACAGATGTCTGGCTATTGCTTAAATTCAATTTCATTTTCCATTTGAAATTTATTTAGGTAAAATATATAAATCATGTAATGCAAAGTCTGTGTTTGTAAATATTGTACAAGTGTAATAATTTATGAAAGCCATTGTTTTCCGTGTATATGTATAACGTCACAAGTATAAGCGTCCATGTCATTTCCAATGGTCTACCATTTGTGCCAGGTAATAGCACCAGTTATCAAACAAATTATGATTGATGATGATTCCTTTCTTTTTCTTGAAATAATTCTAGAGTACTTATGATCATAAAGTCACTAGTATTCATTTCTATACTTGATGAAAAAAAGAGAAATACAGAATAGGTAATTTTGTAGTAGATAATTATCAAAGTAAAGTTATTTGACATTTTATGAGTTTTAGTTTCTTTAGTTGTTTTGTTTTAAAAGGAAGTGAAGTGCGGTGCATAAAGAGATTTGGTTGATGGTTATAAAAGTGCTCGCTTGCTAAATATCAGCCAATATATTCATTCGTTACAGAATTGTTTGATTGGTTATTACTTGGATAATTGATTGGTTGCAGGCGCGGATCCAGAATTTCTTAGGGGGAGGCCAAATGTGAAATCATGTGAGCCAAATATTGGTACGTAATGGTGACCAGAAATACCCTCTTACAATATCTTTCTAAAACACTCGGTCCCAGCAAAATAAAATGAACCTTGTCTAATCAAATATAAATGATCAACACCTTTGTTGACCCTCAAATCTGTCTATAATTTGTTATATATGGAATTTACACCAATAATGTTCAATAAATATATAAATATATAACACATCTGTAGCTTATATCAATTGTCTCATAAACTTCTCGTTCTTGAGAAACATTACCTTAACATCCATAAACAGACCAGTATTGTCCGTTTATTTAGTTATCAACTCTACAAAATATACCTTCAAACGACCATGATCTCTTCTCAAGACAATCAACGACTGAGTTCTTGTCGTAAACAGTCATGTTATCTCCAGACCTGTATTGTCCGCTAACTTCACCCTTCGACTGACTTTTCAAAGTCCTCTTTATACAATGCATGCATCAACAATACACACTCAATCTCGAAAGAGTCAATATGTCTAACTGATAGGACCGACTCTGCGACGCCCTTGACATCTCTTCAGATATGTCTTTCAAGTTCATCGAACTATTTGGTTTCTCAACAAGTTCCATAATAGTCTTGTCAACATTCTCGGCACCATAATCGCTCACCATACTGTTCATTTTGCGTTCTCTTCTGGAAACGCCATGTCCGAATGTCCCGTCTTGCATCAACTCTCGTAGAAATCTCAGCCTGTCTCCCCAAGGCCCTGTGCCATTTAAAATGTAAAGAGTTCAGGCACGAACATTTCTCCAGGCGCGGATCCAGGATTTCTTAGGGGAGGGGGCCCAACTTTTCTTTTTTTTTTTGCTCCCGAAAATTTGAAAATCGCGCCGGCCGAAAGGTCGCTCAGTTGGGGGGGGGGGGGGGGGGGTTAGTGAGCACAATTTTTTTTTTTGGTCCTCGAAAATTTTAAAATTTGCACCCCCCAAAAAGGTAAAAATCACGTGATTTTGCATGATTTTTTTCTCAAGGGGGGGGGGGGGAGGGGGCGGGCCCCCCGGGCCCCCCCCCCCTGGATCCGCCACTGCATTTCTCTACTATGGATTCGTCTTATAGGTGAAACATGCATCAATAAAAATTGTAAATATTTCCCCTTCTTTAATCATAATGTTCTTTGCCCAAAGAATAATTGATAACAAAAGGTAAAACAACATGTTATAACTTTCTCGTACTTCAATTTGTCATTTGAAATAAAATCATCCTTCATTAGAGTACAAGATTATACAATCATCAATGTAGTGAAAGAATACAATTTCATGATTTCACTTAACGATGAAAAAGTATCGATTTTACTTAAAGGCTGCAAATTCTCATGTAGCAAAACTTATAAAGCAAGAAGTCACATGTTTCTCAACTTGTATTCTTCAATGTGTGGACAAGCAGCTAGCTATATTAGGGACTTTTAGATTTGCGTGGACTGATACGTGTGACGTCCATTTAAGGCAGTGCATTAAAAGGACGTCGATCGTAGCAATCCTCATCGTCTTCGTGCGAATCTAAAAGTCCCTAATGCTTCTAGGCAAGCTGCTACGTACACCAAGACCTCCGTACACCAAGACAATTCATTGGGTGTGGCCCCCTAGCCACTGTTACTCCAGTACATTATATACAATCATCTACAAAAGAACTTCCTGTCTATAACAGGTGTAATGCCATTCCACTTTCCTTTCAATGGTAGCCTCAGCCTTTTTAGACAGTAACCCGTGACAACACCTTCGATGCTTAGCGGGACACTAATAATAATAATAAAGACATTTTTATAGCGCGACATATCCACCCAGAGGGTGCTCAAGGCGCTTACAATGATCGAGCTACATAATATACTTAAATACAATTTTACTTACAATACATTACACATTACACATAAAAAAGGAAGAAGATGATATTAGTTAAAGTTGGCCATTAGATAAGTTTTCAGGCTGGCCTTGAAACTATCTACTGATTTACAGTCCTTAAGTGTGTTGGGGAGACTGTTCCACAATCCGGGAGCTGCTGAGGCAAATGCTCGATCTCCCCATGATCGTCTGGTCTTAGGGATGATCAGAGTTGATGTATTGGCAGAACGCAGACCAGAACGACCAGGCTTGCGAAAGTTCAGTAGAGAAGAGATGTACTGTGGCGAGGAGAACTTCAAGGCACGGTATGTGATCAGAAGGATTTTGTAGGTGAGACGATGTTCAACAGGAAGCCAATGCAGGGATTTAAGGACTGGAGTGATGTGGGCGAACTTGCGTGTATATGTCACGAGACGGGCAGCAGCATTCTGAACAAGCTGGAGCCTCTTAACTTGAGACATAGGGATGCCATAGAGTAAAGAGTTACAACAATCCATGCGGGATGTAACAAATGCATGCACAAGCTGCTCAGCCGCCTTTGTGGTGAGATACTTGCGAATAGCACGAAGATTGCGGAGACTGTGGATCGCAGGTTTAACACTTGATGATACTTGTGACTCCATGGTCATATTGGAGTCAAAAATAACTCCAAGATTTCGAACTTTCTTCACTGGAGTAATTGATGACGAACCAATATTCAGATAGGGGGTTACCGACTTGGCGAGTTGCTGCTTGGAACCCAGCATAACAAACTGAGATTTGTCGTCATTGAGCTTCAAGTAATTCTCCTTCATCCAATTCTTAATGTCACTTATACAGGCTTCAACACGAGCAATCCAGGCATCAACTTCCCCTTGTGTGGGAGAACACGAAAAGTATATCTGCGTGTCATCAGCATACATATGGTGCTTGAGATTATGCCTCTTGATGATATCATGAAGGGGAAGAGTGTAAATGTTGAAGAGTTGTGGCCCAAGTACCGATCCCTGGGGCACAGAGAAGCCAAGATGAACTGTCTTAGAGACAGCACTGCGTACACAAACCCTTTGCGATCTGTTTGAGAGATAAGATGTTAACCACTGGTGAGCCTGTCCACCAATGCCCATAGACTGAAGTCTCTCTAGGAGTATAACATGGTCGACCGTGTCAAATGCACTACTCAGATCGAGCAGAATTAGCCCAGTTACTTTTCCACTATCCATTTCGGTGAGGATATCATTTTGCACTCGTAAGAGGGCAGTTTCAACACTGTGTTTTTCTCTGTAGGCTGATTGGAAGTTGTCTTGAAGGTTATTGTCATTCAAGAAGGACTGAAGACGAGCGGATACTATGCGTTCGATAACCTTCGATAGGAAGCTTAGATTTGCCACAGGTCGATAACTTGCAAAGTCTTGTCTGTCAAGATTCGGTTTTTTCAAGAGAGGCTTCACGAGAGCCTGTTGCATTGAGGCTGGAAAGCTTGCACATCGAAGAGACTTATTAACAAAGTCTGTAATATATGGTGCAAAGTCGTCAATGCATTCTTTTAGAAGAGCAGTAGGAATTGGATCTAACTCACATGATGATGTTGGAGAATTCATGACAACCCTCTTGATCTCACTAATAGAAGTTTTAGCGAAATCAGTCAAAACTGGAACAGATGATAACTCACAATGCTGTACACACTGTCCTGACGAAAGCTCGGCATCAATGTCATCACGGATCTTGGTGACCTTGTTGAAGAAATAATGACAAAAGTTATCAGCCAGTATTTGGTCAGAAGAAGCATCCGGAAGAACAGTTTCCTTCTTTCGGTGCAGCAGAGCGTCTACAACAGTGAAGAGACGTCTTTGGTTTCCTTCGCATTCTGCAACACACTCTGAATAGTATTCAGTTTTTGCCTTTTCTATTTCTTGGGAAACAACCTGACGCTGTGTCACATATGATTTGCGGTCTTCTTCACTTCTAGTACGCCTCCACTTGCGCTCAAGGCGTCTTCTAAGGCACTTAGCAGCATGGATTTTCTCAGTCATCCATGGACTCGAAGGTTTGATGATAACACTTCTAGTCTTTTTAGGTGCTAGCTTATCAAGAAGACTAGTGAGAGAGAGATCATATCTTTCGACAGACGAAGAGATGCTGCTATCCTCAATGTCAATTTCTGACAAGGATTCATGGACTCCAGATCGGAATTGTTCTCTGTTCATTGATCGTAGAGGGCGAGTTGTGACAGTCCTGCGAGAAGTAGACGGCTTTCTTAAATCAAGGTTACACTGGACAGCGTGGTGATCAGATACTCCAAGGATAACAGATACATCAGAAACAAGAGTGGCTGAATCCAGAGTAATAAGCAAATCAAGTGTATGGCCATGTAGATGAGTCCCTTCTCGTACAAGCTGCTTCATTCCGTAGGATGAAAGTATGTTCATAAACTGCCTTGCCCGTACGTCATTGAAATCGTCGACCCATACATTGAAGTCCCCTGTCAGGACAACTTCGGAGGGATCAAGAACAAATGAGTCAAGTAGGGTAGCAAACTCTTCAAGGAACAGACTATAAGGTATTCGCTGGCCTTGCTCTTCCACTATGTCTGGGCGATAAATGACAAGGAGAATAAGTGAACGGGATTGGCATGAAACTCGGGCTTGATAAGCTTCAAATGACATGAAATGTTGTACAGCTTCTGACTTGACCGACAGTGAAGATTTGAACAACAGTCCGACACCACCTCCTCCTTTTCCTTGTCGATCCTTATGATTAAAGGTATATCCCTCAGGTATACAGTTTCCCAAAATAACATCGTCGTCATCCTTCAACCATGTCTCAGTCAACGCGAGGATGTCAAAATCATTATCAAGTACAAATTCAACGATATCGGTAGTCTTATTCCTTACTGATCTAGCGTTCAATGTACACATCTTTGCCGAGAGTTTAGTAGGTACTACTGATATTAAGTTTCTAAAGTCAGAAACACGACATGAAGAATGATGTACACGATGTCCACGATGAGTTGGTTTCACTGAATATATGCCATAGTCCTGTAATATGTGATAGGTATTCAGTGGTATCCTGAGATCAGCACACTTGGGTTGAAAAGACAAAAGGTCTTCTCTGGTGTAGGTGATTGTAGGCATTGTCACAATAGAAGCTAATAGGATCAGGAGACTCACAACAATAGTCACCATGCCGATGCTAGCCATGGCTGTCTATTCATGTTCTAGTCTAACAATAGTAGAGAACATAATAGTCATGGACATGAATACTATGTGCATCAAGCACTGTAATGGTTGACCTTGGGCTCATACAGGAACATGAAGAAAACATAAATTAAAACTGTAGGTGTTCCAAACATCTCAATCCATCACAAAAATGATCTAGCTGGATCATGGAGTGATACTTAAAAGACTGCTGATGAATTCAGAACACTATTCCTAAAACTATCAAGAAAAATTCAACAGAATCACAGAGCTCAACAACAGTGCAACCTCCTGGCGCAACTGTAATGTAATCAATATCACACACTGTATCATTTCTATGCTAAATACATCCACCGATGGCACATTCGCTCTCTCTCTCCCTCTCTCTCTCTCTCTCTCTCCCTCTCTTCCCCTCGCTCTCTCTCTCTCTCTGTCTGTCACATGTATGTACGCTTGATTCGCTTTCTTTATTTTCCTAGTTTAATGAAAGAAAAAAGATATTTTGATAAAACCGCTGTTTGCGTTTTCCAACGTGACAATACCAAACTTTCCAAAAACAACAAAGTTATACAAATGAAAATACGAGGCCATATAATGAAAAATATGCAGCATAGCTGTTGCCTTTGAGGTGTTCAAAAGGCATTCTTAAAATACAAAATTATTTGAAGTACAAAATTCAGAACTACAAAATATTCATGAAAGTTAGCACCTAATAGCGCAGTATAAGACAGCACTTGGTTAAAATGTTACAGATATTGAGAGGGAGAGTGGGAAAACGACACGGTCGACCAAGGGCTTATAATTTATATTTGTATGAATTTCATAGTAATACAGTGATATTTGCACACATTTGGTTATTATCTTTCAAGTCTGCTGCCCTCAGTGCTCATAACAGAGGCAGTGGATGGCACACACACACACATACACACACTGCCGTTGAATTGGGAAAGCTCATCTGTTGTTCATCACTGCTTCAAATTCATTTTATTCAAAACGACACAAAACATGATATAATCTTTTACATAAAAAAGTGACTGGTAATAGTACATTAATCAACATATGTTAAATTGATTACATCATAAAATGAATGGTTTTAGGACCCCTTTAGCTAAGCTTGTGAGCCGGGCTCTACAGTAAACAAAATACATACATTAACAATATGGCAAGGTGAATACAAATGAAAGGATGTAGCGTATATACAAGGGATGGAACTACTAACTACAGAATATAGAACACACAAATACTCACACACACACGCGCGCACACACACACACACACACACGCGCGCGCGCGCATTCCCGCACCTAATACACATTAAATGCGCACTCATACAAATAACAGATCTTTTTGGATGATGTAAGTATGTTTGTAATATATATATATATATATATTTATATATGACAAATATTTTAATTGTTTACTTAATATCTAAGTTTCTCAGTCAACCCATCCGTTATTTTACCATTTTAACATAATGACCATACCATTTTAACATAATGACATAAGAGCGTCTAAGTTATGTACCCCTTATCATGTACAATCCTTTTATGTACAGTAATAATTGTTCTCTGATATCATGGCTCCAAAAATGCACTTCATTGAATGTATGATGTTTTGGTACGTCATTTGGTTTGCAAGCATACATAACAAATTCCAGTTGAAGTTATTATACATGTAATTACTTGGCGAGAACAGGTTACACCTGTATTACGTCATTCTTTTTCGTATTACGATTGATACATTCAACATACATTGTTTATGATAATGTTGCTGTGATGTTGTCTCCCATCCTTTCCGTCAACGGCGAACCATTCTTTTCCCCAATATCTAAATGCAATCTCAGTTATTTTTCCCTCACTGTCTCGGTTTTTATGCATTATGTGTAGTCATTTATATTGACTAAAAATATTATGTATACATGAATACCTATACCCCTTTTGTAATTCATGGATTTTCAACGTTAGGCGTAGTAGTGTGATGTTCGGGTTGCATGTTATTAGGGAGTGGGCTGCAGTATTTGGAGGTCCGGTTTGCATGCTATGGCTGTTGCTATGTCGGACAATTAATTTGCTTGACTGACGTGGCGGCGACCGATGTGTGCGGCCCGCATTCCGGGTGCTGTGTTCCATTCAGGTTGATCGAGTCTCGTTGTTTAGAAAAATTTAAAGATCTGTTCATGTATAATGAAAGCCCACCATTATGTTCGTATAATGTTTAACCAGACAAAAATGCTCAATTTAATCATGAAATGCAACCGTCCTTGCACTGCTATTGCTTCTCATTTGTTAAAGCGATAAACCGCCCCAGATTTGTTTTTCCATACTGAACGAATTGCTTCTGTTTGATTTGGTTTGTAGTTGTATACTGCGTATATGACCAGTTGTCCTAATAATGCCGATCTCTTCCCCAATATTTTTCCAAACACTCTCTATACAGTATAACCAGAGCCAGCCCAGCCCATCCTTCACACATGTTGTGCCAACAGAGATTCATAGTACGTGTTTGTATCCATTTTTTTCTTTTTCATCATCATCATTATCATTATGTGTCTTCTCTCTTCCTTCTACATTCGGACGCTACTATTTCCTTACTCCTCTATTATGTCTCCTTGTTCACGTTGATAAAGCCTTTATTTTCTCTCAACAGTATTACTTCGTATTGCCTAATGTCAACAAAGAGAGAGTATTTCTAAACCCATGATGATGTCTAATTTCGATAATAGGCAATCGATGCCTTTTCAAATGCTTGGTGATGACGATTTCTTTGATTTACATCGACCTTCTCAATCTGACGATGCGTCGCATACTTCTGTTAATTCGTATGATAATTTTATAAGGGATAACACTAACGTTTCATCTGCAAATTTAGAGTTCGATTTCGATTTTGATGACCCTGCCCAACGTGGAATTACTAACTACATAACCATCAATCAATTTTGTAATGTTTCGAAAGATTTTCAAAATAATTCATTTTCCCTACTTCATTTAAATATCAGAAGTTTGAATAAGCACTTCGATGACCTTCTTTCACTAATAGATAAACCCATGTCAAACCCACTTTCCCTGATTGGCCTCACAGAAACTTGGTTAAATTACGATTCAAACCACCCATTTCATATCAATGATTATGAATTCATTAATAAAAATAGACAAAACAGAGTTGGTGGTGGAGTTGCACTCTACATTCGTAAATCACTTAAATACACTATTTTGAATGAAATCTCAGTTTGTAATGCTATTGTTGAATCCCTTTTTATTGAAATTGTGATTCCTGGTAATAAGAATATCATCGCCGGTGTTATTTATAGGTGTCCTAGCTCAAATACTCTAGAATTTTTACAATATTTGTCAAATTTGTTAAGAAATGTCAACTTTGACAATAAAGACTTCTTCTTGATGGGAGATTTTAATATAGACTTATTGAACCATGAACATAACAGGGCTTCTCAAGAATTTCTGGAATTAATTTTATCCGCCTCTTGCTTACCACTTGTATCTAAGCCAACGCGTGTTACAAATACATCTGCTACTTTAATTGACAATATTTTTTCTAATGTCATTCCGCATCCAGATTCCTATATAATTCTTTCGGACATAACTGATCACTATCCTATTGCACTGCATTATCAACTGGGTCAATCGATTAATACTAATAATTCTTCAACTTACTGACGTAAAGTTAATGAAGAAAGTCTGGCACACCTTGGAATTAATCTGGAAAATTATGATTGGTTGTGTGTGCATACTAATAAAGACATTAATAGTTCATATGAAAATTTTGTCCATATATTAAACAATCAATTGGACATCAATATGCCGAAACAAAAAGTCAAAACCAGTTATAAAAAAACACCTAAACTTCCATGGATTTCAAAGTCTCTTCTACGCTCAATTAATCGGAAAAATAATCTCTTTTATAAATACAAAATAAAAGGTACTGAGAAATCTAAACTGAAATATACATCCTATAAAAACACATTGACTAAAATCATTCGCCTAGAAAAGAGAAAATACTTTGTAAATCGTTTGGAAATGTTTAAACACGACATGCAAAATACCTGGAAAGTTATTAAACAAGCGATGAATTTGACTAAAGGAAGATCTGACATAAATAAAATCAAGTATAACAATGAAACTGTTGAAAATTCCAAAGATATTGCGAACATTTTTAATAATTACTTTTCCTCAATCGGTAACAATCTCGCCGAAAATATCCCCCCATCAAACAAAAATTATACTGACTTTTTAGGCCCCCGCTAATCCGAATTCTATTTTTTTCTTTCCGACAAATAGACAAGAAGTCCATAATATCGTCTCTAATCTACAAAATAAAACAAGTTCTGGCTTCGATGGAATTAGTAATGTTATTTTGAAAGCCATTATTCCTTTTATTGTCGACCCATTAGTCCATATATTCAATTTATCATTACTGCATGGTGAATTTCCTGATTCCATGAAACTAGCAAAAATTATTCCCCTATTCAAAAAAGGTGATAAACTTGAAATAGGTAATTACAGGCCAATCTCCTTGTTATCTTCATTTTCCAAAATCTTGGAAAAAATAGTATTTACTCGAATGATTGCTTTCCTGAAGAAATATGATATTTTATCCAACTTTCAGTTTGGTTTCAGGGAAAAACATAGTACTGTTCATGCTTTAATGTCTTTTGTTGAAAAAATTGCCCATTCAATTGACTCGTCTTCTCACACAGTTGGTATTTTCCTGGACTTCTCCAAGGCCTTTGATACGATAAATCACGAAATTTTACTTTACAAACTCGCCAATATTGGTGTCCGTGGAAAGGCCTTGGAGTGGTTCAGGAGCTACCTTTCTAACAGAAGACAATTTGTGTTTTTAAATGAGCAGGCATCTGATTTTAAAAATATTACTTGTGGTGTTCCGCAAGGGAGTCTTTTAGGCCCGCTATTGTTTATTATTTATATAAATGATTTTCATAAATCATCCAATGCTATGTCATTCATTTTATTGCTGATGATACTAATTTATTTTTTTCACACAGTGATCCAAATATTATTGTTGATGTAATTAACGCAGAGTTGCGAAAAATATTAGAATGGATTAGAGCTAATAAATTGTCATTGAATCTCTTGAAGACGAACTACATATTGTTCAGTAACTCCTTAACATCATTACCCACTGATATTATTCTTGACAACACCCCTCTTGAGCAAGTTTCTCATACAAAATTTTTAGGTGTTGTGGTTGATAGTAAACTATCCTGGAAACTCCACGTTGAAAATATTTGTAAAACTATATCTCGCAATGTTGGTATCATTAACAGACTTAAATCACACCTTCCACAACGATCTTTGCTTATGCTTTATTCTTCTCTTATTTTACCATACTTAAATTATGGACTTCTGCTTTGGGGAAACACGTACCAAACATTGGTGGAAAAAGTTTTATTACTACAAAAGAAAGTCATTCGTATCATATGTAATGCTCCTTTTCTTGCCCATACGGATCCGCTGTTCCTTGAACATAATATCCTAAAAAATAACGATCTATACTTATTACATCTAGGTGAATTTATGTATAAATTCAATTTTGGTACTCTTCCATTTGCGTTTCACGATATGTTTAAACAAAATCGTACATTTCATAAATATCCCACAAGACAGTCAGAAGAATTTCATTTACCTTTTTTGAGAACATTTTTCGCACAAAAAACATTCATCTTTGAAGGCCCTAAATTTTGGAATACTTTGCGTGTTGATTTGAAAAACTCCCCTTCTCTCTCAGTCTTTAAAAGAAATCTAAAGAAATCTTTACTGGCCCCGTACAAAACCTAGCTCCTTGTTATATTGCCTGTGTATATTATATGCAGGAATTTTCATGATTATTACTATTGTCATTATTTTAATTATGATCATTGTTGTTGAGATTGTATTATGTTCTCCAGAGAACTCGTCACCACTCGTTTACCAAGTACTTCCTCTCATTGAACTGTTCTTCTTTTTTTGAAAATTTGATCTTGCGCGCAACCTTCATTCTGTTTGTTATCACCTTTCATCTATTTCTGTAGTCCACATGCAAACCTTTTCTCTTTACTGTATCCCTTCTCCTCTCACACTCTCCTTGTTTTCTTTGTACATTGTTCGTGTTATGCGTATTGTTTTGTTTCTCCTTTTGTGTCCTCTCTGTTGGCAATTATCCTTATTTTACTCATGTAACTTACTATTATTGAATACTACCACCCGAGGGGTCCACGATTTACAAGCATCGCTTCACAGCGGACCTCTCCGTTTCCAGCTTAACATTAATAAATTATTTTAAGCAGCAACATTTCTTGATATTCAAATATGTAATTCTGTTAAATTCATATTTTGTATTGCATGGTTACTACTTTGATTGTTTATTGTAATGATATTTCTATGAATACTGTATTCTTTTGCTGGAAATGAGAAAAAATAAAATTGAATTGAATTGAATTGAATTGAATTTAGGTACTATAGATTTAGTACTAAAAACGTATTTCCATAGTTGCATTCGATATGATAGACGTATATGTACATTCTGTCATTCTCCAAACAATAAACTCTTTGAAATTCTTTAAAAATTAGCTCTAAAATATCCAAGTACATGATTTGTTGCGAATCGTTGTCGCAACACATCTTCATTTCATATAACTTGCATACATGCACATGCACGTAGTGTATTTATCATCTTAAAGGTTTTACTTCTGATGAATTTATCACTTTTTCTTAAGTTTTCCTCGTGTTAATGTAACGAATGTCACGAAGAAAATTAGGCATGTTATACATTTCACATTTACAATATTCTAATCTCAACTACGCACTTATTTACATTAACATCTGTATATTTAAACCGAATCGCAAACATACAATTGAACAATAAAGATTATTGTATAAGGTCTTTTAGGAATACTTGCACACAGGTATGTTTTATATCACGTGCTTTATTTAAAATCATTCAAATGAAGGTTCGATTATTGAGAAAGTATGAGGGTGTTATCGCATGTTTTTAAATATATATATGATAGTCTGTGCCATGCAATTGCAATACTTTTGAAAGAAAGCATAACTACAACATAATCTTAGCCCAAAGCTGTTGATCCTGTTGTCAATTTAACTGGACAAGACATACCTACTCTAGAATTACAAACAAATGAGATTGTGTCAATTATTTGTTGAAACTGCAGATCTCAGGTGTTGCGTTCTTTCATGACCACCGTGAATGAAAGATAAGACTTAAAAGGCACTTCGGAATAACGTTTTCTTTTACACTTGTTCACCAGTGAAACCAACAGTTTACATACAATTTCTACGTAATAGGCCGGTAAAGATGTTTATTATTATATACAGAGAATCTCGAAACATACTGTTATTTCATCTCTCACAATCAATATTATTTTTTAAACTGTGGACATCTTTTCTTGCAACATTTCATAAAAAAGGGCGTTGCATATCACCGAGCTGCAGCATTACTGGAGCACTAGGAAACCCTTATAAAAAGAGACACGTGATGTGAAGCTACTAAACATAGGCCAATCATATCAAAAGAGAAAAAACAACGTAGATAGTATAGGAGTGTTCACACATCTTCAAGAAATATAAAGACAATTTAAATGATTTAATTTGAACAATATCAAACAAAATGTAGCCAAGTAAGTCTTTGTAATATGTTACCTTATGACAATATCACTTTACAACTTCACAATGAAACTGCAGTTTCCTGCAGTATGTGCAAATTGAAGAATAATGTTAATGTCTATACTATACAGGATATATAATTCTGAATGTTGCAATGCATCACCATGAATTTACAGAAAGTTGTAAAGTCATGAATATGTTTGATCGATGCATCGTCAGAGAGTTACGAAGTATGGCAAATAGAAAATGGCATGATAACATTGTAAAGCGTATTCATTTCAAGTATACACGGTATGCGCTATACACGAGTAAAATATTAGAAACGTTACCAGTGTTTTGGTTGGTATAAGGTATTTGTTATATTTACATAACCCAATATGGATTGAACCCCTAAAAAGAACTATAATAATCTATTTGTTATTCAAATGCAGAAACACCAAGATAGAATATGTGGCTTCTGAATGTTCGATAATGGTCATTCAAGATTCAAGATATTGTATTTGACCATAACCATAAAAAACATCGAAACAATTATACAAAATACAGTATGGAATATGGAAAGGACCAGTAGAAAAACAGATCATTGAAATAACAAATACCATTTAAATACAGAGCCAACTCAAACAATAACAGAAACTTCATTACACAAGGAAGCACGTCTCTACAATATCTTACAGTCACTTACACAGTCAACTGTGCCAATCCTAAGAAACCAAGAAATTCGATGAATTATTTAATAAATAACTACGACAAAGCTTGTTAAACCTGAATGAAGTTGAACTCAATCTAATCTGTTCATCTAAGTGACTCCAACGTATTTTTTCCAAGCATAAATTGATAAGTTTAGAGACGATGTAAATTGTACAATGGGTACATAATTTTAAATATAAAAGCAAAGGGCACTAGGCATCATGCCTCCCTGTAAATTTTTAAGTACAAGATTTGAACACCTTTTTTGCAAGTGCTTGTAATTTTCATTAGAGTTCATAGTTTGTTGCAAAATTTTACGAATAGAGAGGCTATATATACTTTCTCTCTTACGCCAAGGTGACGTATTTCCCTGTAATATTTGCGATATTTCATATCAGTATACATCTATCCTTACATGGCAAAACGCTTTTAATGTTGGATTAACATATCTAACAAGAAAACATGTAGAAAACGTTTAACATTATATACCATTAATATGGAACTATACAGTAAATAATGTATATTGTACAGATGGAAAACAGCAATAGTGGTGAATATAAATAGTAAAATATACATTTATATACATGTATGTAACTAAGGTTTACGCATATTTTCATATCCGACTATTTTATTGGAAGCACGTAAAATATAGTGAAATGAAATTTGTTCTACATTTCGGCATCACATTCGTCAATATTTTACGCCAAGTACGATTGCATTTAATGATAATATACACCAATGAGTAACATAATGTTTGAAGCACAATTAACATGTTTCAGAACATGCATGACAGAAATGTAGAAGAAATGTTGCTTTTCAACTTCTTAAATATAACTGTAGGTCCTCAGACCTCAGTTCATGTCATATATATTGTCATTTATATTGGTATGGCTTGTGTACTTTTATGTCTATGATCAGTTAGTCAAGAAATATGTAATAAATAACATTTTAAAGGTATTTTGTTGAATTGTGCATTATATACGATCAAAATTAAAGCTAAGTGAGCTTTTAGAATACCGCCCATTGTAGATTCTTAAAATGGTGCACAAATCATACATAACATCACGTTAGGGATGAAGAATGAGTATTACACGAAACAAAGAACGTAACAAATATAAAACAATACATACATTTTTACAAGCAAGGTTACTTACACAACATCTACAAATAAGTGTTATGATGTTTTAGCTTCCATAGCTAATACAAACGTCGAATTATCCTAAGTTATAAACTGCAGCGAATGTTTCGTAGAATATATTGTATACGACTAACATATCAGCAGAACATGCAAGCATCTAGAAATAGTGAGCGTATACACACGAAAAGTAATACATTGCGTTAAGAGGTTTTTTTTAAACATAACTTAAGGAAACAAAATCAATAGTAGAGTATGCATTATGCATGTTGAAGTTGTCATTAAATGCTGGTTGATCATGGAAATAACAACATAAATCTCTACGATTTATAGGCAAGGTAGAATTTATACGAAGTGATATAATTTTAGGTCTTTCATATCATCTACAGTATATCTAAACCGACCAATGGAAACATCTGCAAAAAGAGGAATAGTCATAATACGGTGTTTAGTGAGAGGTATTCATTAAGATTCATTTTAGTGTATATGGAACAATCACTCTGTAGTGTACGAAATTGCTTTCTAAAACAAACACAATGCCCCTTAAAGATACTATGTCCCTTTTGCAGCCAACCTCAAATTCTGTATAGAACTTTGCAATAATTATGAATATGTCATGTATGTCCTATCTGTGAAATTTAAACGTCAGCAGTGTCCTAATATTCCAATTATGCAAGGAAACCTGTTTACTTGCTAGACTTCACTGTCAGACACTATTGTCAGTATTGAGTGACTGACTGGCTTTTCTTCTTCTTTGGTAATAACATACATAAAATGAGCTGTAAAGGATTTGTCTACATCAATCACCCACTTCTTGTAATGGCCATAATTAAACTGATTGAATCTTTGCGCACCATAAAACGTACGACCATGCGGTACAATGGTCTGAAAATCAAGACTATTATTTAATGGCTCTATAGCTCCTAAGTCGATTTGACAACTAATAGTCGTTATTTTTCCACTTAAAGACATTTTCAAGCCCCCTTTTTTTAAGGGGAGTTCTAAATTAGTATTATCTTTCAAATGCCATTGGAATTTAACCTTTTCATTTTTGTGGCCTGCTAATGGGACATAGTACCTTTAAACCAACAACAAACAACCCCAAACAGGGAAAAGAAAAAGAAGCCAAACTTGCATAACTATTAATTGGTAACAACATTGTGACGAACGCTTATGGATAATAATTTGTTTCTGCTGACAACTGTCGATTCATTTTATGTTGTTATTTGACGGCATCTGACTATAACGGGGTCACAGAGTATTAAAGGGAAAGATGTGTGACAAGGAGTTATTATATTCTTGTTCACTTTGGCTCGCCCCACCCCATCCTTCCTCTCTCTCTCTCTCTCTCTCTCTTTCTCTCTCTCTCTCTCTCCCTCCCTCTCTCTCTCTCTGGTTGTCTTTCTGGTTTTACACCTAAGCCAAGTATTTGTCTACCAATCCTCCTGCTCCTGCCTTTATGAGGATCGCATTTAAATCCGTTTTAGTCCGAGTTGACGCAGCTTTCCATGTTTGAAGGAGGTGTATGTACTGCTCGGTTATCTCTCTATACTTCTCTCTGATACCTTCAGCGATGCTGTAATCGATGCTTAGAGCAACGTGAAGAGGGCTCCAAAGATCCGTTGTTAGAAGCCTTGCTAGGTTCAGGATATTCGCATCTGTCACTCTCTGTTCATCCAATGGACTGAAATTTAAGAAGTAAAATTGTATTATGCTTACTTAGGCAAAAAGTCACTGATCCTCTTTTATTTCCTCTCCCAAGGAAGAAATAAATATTTACTATTCAAAATAGTAAGAAATGAAGTTGACCGGGATAACATACTTTTAATAAACAGTTAAGTCGCGGTGCGGGCCACAATTACTCAAAATGTTGGTATGGTGTCTTCAAGTAAGTGTCCCTCACGGAATGATTTTCGAGATTTCAGGCTTTCAGATACTCAAGAAGAGTTTCAAAGATACTTTGCCCCTTTTGCAGCCCACATCAAATGATGTAGAACTTTGCAGGAATTATGAATATGTCATGTATATGACCTATCTGTGAAATATAAACGTTAGCAGCGTCCTAGGATTCAAATTATCCAAGGAAACCGTTTACATTCTTGCGCAACAGGTAAATAGATACATGTGTATGAGGTGAAAGCGGGGTGAAGGTCACTGTTCATGAAGCCTGCCACCTACGACCTTCTTACATTAAAGTACAGATCCACTCCAAAAATAATTTATTTTCAATAGAAGCGGAAACATCAGACAAACCAATACAAAAAAAGGTTGAGGAAAATCGGATAACTAATAAGAAAGTTATGAACTTTTGAAAAAGTATGTAAAACTATGGAACAATGAAAATCACTACACAAATTGCCAATTTGGTTATCAGTTTGTGACGTCATGTCCTCATTATTTATCTATTGCCTTAATAATAATGATAATAATATGTCTTGTTTACCCAGGGTAGCCTCATCAGTATTCATACTGTTCTCCCTGAGGGCCCTGCAATCATATTACATAGTTTAATCCCATTAATTTCCCTTTTTATCCCCCAAAACTTGATTCCCCCATACCTTTGCCCAGGTTATATGATTTGTATCAGATTGCGTGCTTGACATCTCACAAAATCTTTTATGAACTTTGAAGAATTGATACTATTTTCTGAATATTGTATATTCATAATTATAGATTTTTATATAAATAGTTTATCAAAATTCAAATTTGTCATGATTTAACTGGAAAAATATTACTCTATAGAAATAAGATTCTTAGGAGGAAAATAGGAAATTTATATCATCAATATAAAGATATTAATAAGTGGAAAGTGAGGACATGACGTCACAGACTGATGAGTGAGTCCCCAATTTGTCTTGTGTTTTTCATTGTTCCATAGTTTTACATACTTTTTCAAAAATTCATAACTTTCTTTCTAGTTATCCGATTTTGCTCAAACTTTTTTTGATTGGTTTGTCTGATTTTTCTGCTTCTATTGAAACTAAATTATTTTTGGAGTGGACCTGTCCTTTGAATACACAGCCACCCATACAAACACAACACACGCTTATATTGTGCTTCTACTCACATTTCATTGATGGCTGGTGAAGGAGCGTTCTGTTCTGTAGTTTCTTTGTCAATCCCTGTCATGTACACAAAATTCACTGGTTAACAATTTTGTAAGCGTAAGACTCTGTTGTATTATTGTTTGTCTAATGGATACAGCCTCCTCATATTTCCTAGATGTACCTGTTCCTGAGCTTCCCCCTTATAAAAAAAGTACCATGGTAACCAAAGTTTTTTGTCCAAATTACCATCCACCATGGTAACCATGGTTACCATGGATCAAACAATAATAAACATAGGATCATCAAACAATGAATTTCATTGTTTGATACCATGATTACCATGGTGGATGGTAATTTGGGCAAAAAAAACATGGTTACCGCCGTCTCCGTTTCATACCCCCTTCACATACACGGATTTTCCTTACGAGTCCTTACGGATTGCCAACTCGTAGTCAATCGCAAGTATCCGTAAATAACTCGCTGGAATCCGTAAATAGTTCGTCAAACTCGCAACAACTCGCAAACACTCGTAAGGATCCGTGAAAGGAGAGGCAAATTGTTACGATTGCCCACGGATTTATTTTTCCGTAAATAACTCCTAAATAGCTCGTAACAATCCGTAAGTATCGTAAACTGCTCGCTACACCACGCAACCATCTGTAAACTGCTCGCAAGAATCCGTAAATGACTCGTAACAATTTTATAACGATTTATTTCGGTTAGTTTACGTTTTGTTTACGAGTGCTTACGTGTTGCTTACGATTTCATTCGGGTCCTGTTACGATGGCTGTACGGATTGTTACGAGTTATTGCGTGCACTTTACGTGTAGCTACGAGTACTTTACGAATAGATAGGTATAAGTTACGTATTTTTACGTATTGTTTACGTTTCGGGGGGGGATGGTATAACACCTACAAATTTGAACACCTCATTTCAGTTGTTATATTTTGGTTATAAACCGTAAGGACTCGTAAATACCCGTAACTAATTCGTGACAGCACGTCAACAGGTCATTACTAAAACGTAAGTTGCTCGTAGTTATCCGTGACAATTCGTTACAAATCGTGGAATTCTACCGTAAGTATATCGTAATGACTCGTATTAATCCGTAATAAACCGTAAATTGCTCGCAATAACTCGTAACAACTCTTAAATCGGTCGTAAAAGTGGCCAAATCGTAAGAATCCGTGAAAGATCCGTGAATTTGTGCGATCCGTAAGGACTCGTAAGAAAAATCCATGTATGTGAAGGGGGTTTCAAGCTTTAGTATTTGATCGTATGTTTTCACACATATGACGCAAGACATTATTGACATTCTATCAAAAGCCACTTGGTCCAATACCCTGATCATCCATCTTCCTTTAGTCTATACACACATTTTCTCCACTATAAACATGGTCCAGTCAACGTTTTGTACACTCATTATTTAGTCTAAAAATAGCAAGTAGGGCCAATCTATAACCATGTGGTTCTAATTGCCACTTTCTCAAAAATTTGTACGACTTGATCCATCATTATTTGGTCCGTTTCCCATTATGTCTGCAATAAAATGGTCTGAACCCAAATCACTCCAAGAACCATTTGGTCCAAAAACATTTCGTCCATATAGTTTAGTTCATGTGCAGGTGATCTATCTTAATTTCGTCTATAAATTCCTTTCGTCTTCACCGTATGGTCGAATTAAATATAAATAGTGGTGGCCTTTACTATGCTTAGAGTTAAAGGTACTATGTCACTTTTGGAGCCAACCTCAAATGCTGTAGAACTTTGCAGGAATTATGAATATGTCATGTATGTCCTATCTGTGAAATTTAAACGTTAGCAGTGTCCTCATATTCAAATTATGCAAGGAAACCCGTTTACTTGCTAGACTTCACTGTCAGACACTATTGAGTGACTGACTGGCTTTTTTATTCTTTGGTAATAACATACATGAAAAGAGTTGTAAAGGGTACATGAGCATTAATTTTGTCTACATCAATAACCCACTTCTTGTGATGGCCAAGATTAAACTGATTGAATCTTTGCGCAGCATAAAACGTATGACCATTCGGTACAGTTGTCTGAAAATCTAGACTATTACTTTTGGGCTCTATAGCCCTAAAGTCGATTTGACAACTAATAGTCGTTATTTTCCCACTTGAAGACATTTTCAAGCCCCACCTTTTTTAGGGAAGTTCTAAATTAGTATTATCTTTCAAATGCAGTTGGAATTTAACTTTTTCATTTTTTTGGCCTGCAAATGGGACATAGTACCTTTAAACCTTAGTCATGATAATACAAAACAAAAGTAAACGAGTATAGGCCTACATGAACATTATAATATCAAGTTTGGGTTGTGTAGTCGTAATAATAGCTTCTACTTATTTCAATATTGCGATCATTTTGTTTCTGTGTTGCGGTTCGGCACCACATGTCGAGTTGTACCGTACAATTTACTAATAGGATGTCATTTTGACGCAATATGTCCTTTGTGATAAGCTATGAAATATTGATAGTCAGGGATTATAACGACTAAGCATCTGCATGAAATGTTTTACCTTGGAAACGTGTGTTGAATTTGATCGTCTGTGTAGAGCTTGCTGGTATAGAGGTTTGACCCACTTCAAGTGTCACTAATGTCTCATCACTCTCCTCGGTTAGATCGAGCTCAAAGTACTTGGTCACTTTCCTTTGCGACCTCATGGCGCTGAACTGAAGAGTCTGAGGGAATTGCCCAATTATATGATTAATTGAAATCATAATTGTATGAAATATGCAGCGCCAAAACGCAGATGTAGAGAGTACTCATGAAATCATTGAAGAAATTGTCTGTATTTTCAAATATTGTCCAATCAACTCCATCGTTTCGCATCTAATTTCTTCACACTAAATTCAATTTCTTCATACCCGGCTACCAACGTATAAATGCATGAACCAATTCGTCATTGTCAGTGAATTTCGTCAAAGCGCCATTCAAATTCGTCACTCCTTCGCTTGTTATAATTGTATACATGTATGTGTTACGTTACGTCTTTTCCTTTCTGCCCGAAACCTGCCTAATTGTTGTATGTCTAAAGAAAAACAAATATAAATATATTCCTAGTAGTGTAGGGCTATGAATATTTATTATCATTACCATCATAATGATTCAATTGATTTCTTTGGCAATTTTTTTAAATTTTTCTCCTGTTCGCTCTGCATTGATTGTTCTACCTTTTATCATGAACTGTTGATGTCTCCACACGGTCCGCCTTTCGATTATTTTAACTAAGTATAGCAATTCCGAGAACCAAAGTACGCTTACCTGTACCTCTGATTTTGTATTTTTCCTACCCAGCTGGCAAGTGACTGTTATAGTTCCCTTCCGAAATACAATCTCATCGTCATCGCCCTTCACATGTTGAAAACAGTTGTATTTTAGTGCATGGACATCGTCCTGAAAAATCATTTGTATATAAATTATTCTGATAAACTTATCAGAAAATTGTCAAGTAGATATATGAATCATATGTACACTAATATACACCTACTCTCGAATTCAGGTGTCCTAAGGAATATTATGTCGTTGCATGGGTCGACCAATTCATTTAGATCAGTGAAAATGGGCTTTATGTGTCAGGGAAAATCAGACATGACATCGCTTGAGAGAAACAGCCAGAACAGTATAGAGCTATATGCCTTCTATTCACAAAAGAGCAACAACAAAATAATAAAGAACTAATAATTTTATTGAAAGAACCAAAATATGCCGAAGTAGATTAAATTTTCATTTTTGAATACAAATACCTCTAGCTAAATTGATAAATCTGCTTCATTTTTTAAATATAACAAGGGTCTGTTAATTTGCGACAGAGCTTTAATTATGAACGCATCGAAACCAGGATAAACGAAGCCTTTCTGCAGCGATCAGGCTTAAATACGCCCCCTAAAACCGGTGTTAATGTCTGTTTACCCATTTTTGGTCATGTTGCTTCTTGACGAAACGAACCTCCAGGACTGGTATTCTGGAGAGAGGCATGAGTCTGGGAAGAAACGACATGCATGACAGTAATATGCCCTTCAGAAATCGCCTGTTCCGAATAAAGGCAAAGAATCCTCCAGAAAAATGGCTGATTGAGACCTCTAGCCATCGTTCTTGTACGGAACAAATAATGTTGTCGGGGTCCGACAGCCGTTTAGGTGTACCTTTAAAAGAAAACAAAATCAAAATGAACGTTGTTTTCATGGATCATTTCTGTCATGAATCTCTCCTGGAAAAGGGAAGAAACAATGCGTACTTATCCCTCAGTCTGTTAATGGAGGAAATACAATTTTGATTTTCTGATGACCGTTACTATTTTATCCTTATAAACACACTACCCACTGTGAAGTTTTATGAGATAATTTTTAAAAGTGTTGCATTTGCAAAGAGCCCCTGAAACCACAGAATTGGTTTAAAGTTGTGGAACTATATGTGATTGGGGATGCAAATATTATCACAATGGGTGGATCTTGACATTACGTGTACATGCATTCATCATTCATAATGTATGACAATCAACGTCAAAGGATTCATTCAATTAATGGACATCCTCATACAACGATATTTTTGGCAACATTGCCATTTTAATTCGGGCAGTTATTTGAAACTTTTGCGTTGATGAAACTTATAAGAAACAAAATAAATTAAATAACGTCAGGGTATGGTGGGCTACTGGTAAGTTGTTACCAAATTGTCAAACCCCTTCGTAAATATGAGGTCAGGAATGGGTGTCAATGTTCATGAGCCTTTCCGAGAACATTAATGTTGACGTATTTTGAGTTTCCGACTGTTATCGTAAACATTTTTGGTGAATATTTTCAAAGCATTGATGTAGTAGCCCACATCGCCATCCGAAAATTTAGAAACAGCATTGATCATATGTCATTGATCGTATGTCAGATCTTATGCCATATTTGCTACTTAAAGTTGTGATATCTAGACAGCTACAACCATATAGTTCGCCAATTGCGGGGTTTGGGGAGTTATGCTGATGTAAAGTCTGCAGTGGCAATGATGGCCACAGATGATCTCGATTTGCAGAGGTGAATGCCTCCTCCCCCCCCCCCCCCTCCTTCCATTACCAACAAAGACATAAAGAAAAAAATCATAGAATACTAGAAAAATCATAACTCATTCCATAACAATTTTGCTTGCTTAAGGTTCGGGTTCTAGACCTATGTAAATGTGAGGTTCATCCAAGTAGATTGTATGCCAGTTCACTAACTATTATGCAACATGTTGATTTTCTTTTAAAACACAGTCCGAACATGGTTATAGTTGCGGAAAGGCTGAAAACGTGGTTTAGTTACCTGACTGATTCCAGGAATACAGTATGGTCTTTACATTGTTAGGAACCGTAACTATTGCACAGTGAGGTATTATCAGCATTGCCGGTTTCTTAAAGCGCAACCCGGACGGGTAACACTGGAAGCCATGGCTGACTAGAAGCTCGTCCTCTTGAAGTGTGAGACCATTTGGAATCTCGGTCAGTACCTGAAGGCCGATTGTCTCATCTTTCTCAAGGGCACCAGGTGGAATGTGGAGTGTAAACCCATGTGATTTGGTAGACAGCTTTCCTCCAAGGGCCCCACATATTTCAGTTGCAGATTTACCATCTGATAAAAGCAATATAAATATATTTATTAACAGCATATTATAAGACGGGTTCTAGAATCTAAGCAATCCGATTGGTCAATTGACATCACGTGGGCGTGCATTAGTTAGTTTTTTATAACACACGCTCGATACCTGCCGATATCGCTTTCGCGCAAAACATCCAAATTTAATTTGTGCATAATTTTCAATATCTAGATCTAGATCTAGAATATTCTAGGCCTAGATCTAGTAAGATCTGTCTATCTATACTCTAGATCTAGACTATATTTTAAGAATGTATTGCCGGCCCGTCTTATAAAACAAATAATTCACTGTTTTGCTCGTGTGCTAGGGCAGTTCCAGTGCGATATCGATAACGCACTTGCCCTGCTGACGCGTGCATTATCACCTATGTGCACCGACTAGGCTTTGTGCTCTGGCCCTGCGCTAACACACTCGCAACAGAGCATTATTTTTTATATTTTTTTTTCCATTTCTTTTCCACATAATATAAACAATAACAAAACAATAATAAACGTAATGGTATAACAGAAATAAGCATTGAAATATCTTTGACATTGTTTTTTAGTCATTGTAATGCAAAATGATTTAATTACAAGAAATGGAAAAAACGAACCTACTTGAAAGCAAAGCTTGTTAGATGTAGGTTCGCACAATAATAATTATACTTTATACATTTATAACTTAATTTTAAAGAAAAATTACGGAATAAAAAAAAACATGACAGACAATAGAAAAACAAACAATTGTATAATGTACAGTAAATACATGTGTATATATTTTACAAGCTCTGATGTAACAGGCAAAACCTCAAGCTAGAGATACAGTGCATGTACAAATGAACTTGTAATCTCATTTTCGTGAAGCACTTCATTTTTTTCTTGTATTAGCGAAAATAACGAAGTCAAGAGGATACAGTGAAAGACAGATTAAATTAACGAGTTAATGCTTATAAAGACAAAAGATGGTTACTATTGAAGAAATCGTGCTGTTTATAGATTAATGTTTTTTGCCGTTGATCTGACGCCGGGCAGAGATTCTTGCATGTGACCTCGGATATATAAAAATGAAATTAATCAACGCATTCTTAATTTGGAGGTGAATATACCTACTATAGGTATGTGTTCTTGCAGAAAAATATTCACCTGCCTAAGATGCATAAAACGTATCTCACCTAGGGTGTGGTCTATGGGCTCTACAGTGTCTGTTCCAGCACTTTGCGCCTCCTCCAGAAGATTGTCATAATCGTTCTTCTCGGCCTCCGTAATTCCTCTGTTGACGAAAAAAAGAAGAAACATACAAATAAACAAAACTTATACAGTTAACAACTAGGTTATTTACATCCCTTATAAATTTGATGTATTTGGTATGCTTTTCATTACTCAAGAATGAAAGGTGGACTGGTTGAATTAGGGCGTTTGTTGAATACTTTTAGAAGTAATCTTTAATATGTCATATTCTCAAGAAACATGAATCGGGACAAATCAATTTTTCATATACTTCATTGATGACAAAACTTGATAAAGGTAAGAATAATTCAGCTGTTTAATAACTGTACATTGAATTACGTTGTAGGTCATGTACCTATTAACGTGTAGCGAATTATCTTTCAATTAGAGAAAAATCCCATGACTCCGTTCCAGATAGATACATTACAACGAATCAAATTCAACTCAGTCGTTGCTCACATGTAGCTGATACTTAATTGATTAAATACCAACACTACTAATTATAATAGTGATAACAATACTACTTATAATAATGAAAATAGTAATAATGAAGATGATGATGATAATAATAATGATAACATTAATAAAACTAATAGTAATAATAATGATAATAATAGCAAGTATGATAATAATAATAATAATAATAATAATAATAATAAATAGTAAAAATAATAATAATATAAATAATAATAATAATAATAATTATAATAATAATGATGATAATAATAACAATAAAAATAATAATAAAATATGGGTCTATATAGCCCTTATTACATCGACAATGTGTTTAAGCATTTTACATATGGGGGATGCAAAACCCCAATCTGATGGGTTTTGAGACATCTTGCAAAAGGTTGTTGGGTATCAACATGTTCAGAGCACATCCTGCACAATTTTTATTTGGACTTATTTGAATATATGCTGCCGGAATATGTCTAACAGAACCGCATTTCAGCATGTGTGACATGTCGTAATAGGTAATTACATTTCCTACAAGATGATATCACATTTGATATGTTTCGGCATGATTTGCATAACGATTTTGAGCCCAAAAATGTAGCCAAATACGTCTTTGTACATATTGCTTCTCATCTTTTTTTCTTACGGGATCTTTTCTTTCATTTCCTTCATGTGGATTTTCTAAAGAAAAAATTTGCAGAGAATTCGAATACATGTTTAAACACAAAACTTGACCACGTAACGTTTTAACATAGATGAAATGTATTGTACATGTGTCACATTCACTGTAACGAGAATGATGAATGTCCACTGCAGACTGACATGTACGAAATCGGATGCTCCTTGCGTGTATTTTGAAAATGAAAGCTCGTCATACACTTCGAAATAAAGTGACCCATGACCCTAAAATTAAACCGGGGAAAAAAAAATCGCTTTTGGAATGAGGATCTAACTGAATGTTAATTTGCAGGCTGATTTTAAAAAGTTGGGCGGGAAAAGAAATGCCGCTGTAATACAAGCATCAGCACATGAAACTTAATTGTGAGATAGACTCATGAAAACTTAAACTTACTGATCTGATTCCCCAGCTAAAGCTTGAGATGTGCCAGCAGTTTCCGTATTCAACAGAGCATTGCCCTTTCCACTATCTGAAAATTAATGAAATGTATAAAGGCAGTATTGACATGTAGTATTAACAGATTATAATAAAATATAAATGATCCCATTAATAATACCAACATTAACTTCTATCCTCATCGATTAAGAAGCCGATGCAATACATGTACACACTGAAATAAGTATTGAATGAACCATATGGAAACGTTTGCTTGTATTTGTCTCATAAAAGACGTTGAACACAAACTGACTCCCAGACGGTGTTGAGTGCTCAGGGGTCACGGACCAGTGGCTTCACCAGGCAGGTAGTTCTATTATGTGAATGGGTAAATTAACTATTACAAAATGAGGGGACACATATTACATTTTACAATAGGGACACACATTGTTTTTATTGTGCAGAACATACTCTTTTATTGACTTACTAATTGCATGAAACTATAAAACCAAAATGCATTTTGTATTCTAACAATATGAGTACAAAAAATAACAGGTGAATGAAATGCATAAACACTACAAACACCTGGGGAGGAAGCATTCATAAATTTGAATAATTAGTTGATAAACGACTCCGATGAAACAATAAAACCAAAATGTAATTTGCGTTCTGGCAATTGGAGTACAAAGAATGATAGCAGGTGAATGAAATGCTTCAACAACACAAACACCTGGGAAGGAAGCATCCATAAATTTGAATAATTTAGTTGATAAACGACTCCGCATGTGAACGTTTGTTGGAGCAGAAAGCAGTGGATTCTTAACAACACGAACCCATTTAACAGAATGTCGGAACGTAAATTAAATTTGGCGCGGTTGGAAAATGCATCTTTCTACCTTGCGACTTTAATGGTACGATCCAGTAAATTAAAACAGTAAAATGGCTCTTATTAAATAAAACCCCAAACTTCAGTGATATCAGACAAAATATGTTATATCTTACTAATAATTAAAAAAGATGTATAAACATTGTGAAAGTGTAGCATTTTACGATAAAAGACACCGATTTAGCAAAGATGACGTCATTTATGCGCTTGCATCAGGGAATTCAAGGTCAAAAGGTCAATTCAGACCCTAATAAGTTATTGGTCAAGTCTTTTTGTTTCCTTTATTCCGACAAAATTATACAATCAATCAAAACAAGTTTAATACCAGAAGAGAGCTAATGATTAGTATTTTCATTAACCGCTTGCCCCAAAGTCGCTTGACCACAGTGAAACGAGTGAGAGCTTACGAGAGCGGCCAAAGTGTGATTGAAACTCGCTATTTGCTCTTCTCCAACGCAAAAAGGGACGACATTGTGCTGGATAAATGTATTTTTTCCGACAAAAGTACAGAACATTTGCATATGGTCTTTTTATATTGTACTTAATGAAATGTTACCCGAGTGACTCCCGGGCGCCCCAATGCTGGAAAGAAACGCACATTTTAGGAAACTTCACTTTTTCATGGAAAAATGCTTATGTGTTCTATGCACGCAAGTCAGATTGAGCAGATGCTACAACGTTTCCATATGCCCCCCCCCCCCCTCACGCACTGCCCAGTATTTTACGTAACTGTATAAGTCAGGGAGCAGACTGACCAAGCAGTGGATGTTACCTTTCTTTCACTTTCACCTTCAAAAACCCAATTTTTAATTATTTGAAGGGTGTTGAATCCTTCACAATTTAGTTTAAATGGAGAAATGTGAAAGATCTAACACCCTAAAAATCCAGAGGAGTGTCATAAGAAAATTGTCCTCAACATAAGAGCAAACATTATGATGAAGCAAATAGAAAATTTATGATACCACAAAAAACACCATAAAGCAACGTACAATAGTTAAACAGTTAATAGTTTGGAATAATAATAGGCATTTATATAGCGCCGTCTATCTAGACAATGCTATTCCGTGGCGCACAAGAAAAATAGAAAGAATGAGAAAGTTTGGACGAGAAAGTTCGGATGAGTGTCATAGTGCTAAGTACAGGTATTGTTTAAAAAAGATAAGATTTCAGCTTGGATTTAAAGGTCTCTAAGGAATTTATGATTCTCAACTGAAATGGTAAATTATTCCAAAGACAAGGTGCTGCAGATGAAAAGGCCCTTTCACCACAGGCTACTCGTGTCTTTGGGATCTTAAGAAGATGCTGGTGTGATGATCTTAGACTACGAGCTGGTGTATAAGGCATAACAAGGTTTTGTAAATAGTTTGGTGCTAATCCGTTTACAGCCTTCCATGTGAGGAGAAGGATTTTGAATTCTATGCGCTTGCGGATTTGCAACCAGTGCAGCTTTTTGAGAACAGGAAAAATGTGATCATATTTAGATGTCCCTGATAAAACCCTGGCAGCTGCATTCTGAGCATGTTGAAGTTTGTCAAGATTGCGTGAAGTAATATTGAAAAGAAGAGCATTGCCAATATCTAATTGAGATAAATCAAATGGATGTATATCATCATAGCAGCAGACTTATGGTCAAGACTTTTCGATTGCTATTAACATTATGGATGCTATAATACACTGATTGACAGATCTTCTTCACGTGGGCATCCATGCACATGTTCTCGTCAAATATAACACCGAGATTTCGAACTGACGGAGCAGCCCGAATCTGGGAGCTAACTATAAGCAACTCTGTTTTACTCTCATTTAATTTCAACCTATTAATGAGCATCAATGACCTCATATCTACAGTAGCCTGTAGACGATGCCTGGCAGAAACTTCACTTGCAGGGTCGGTAAGTGGGTAAAATTTGTGTGCGATTAAGTAAAAGACCCGGACATTGAGTTATCAAATCCCTTGTTCTTCGTGATGGAAAACCTGAAATGCCATGTTTAATCATCGCTAGACATTAATCCGTGGCTAAATGGATGAGGGAAAAAAAAGACATTAGAATCACTTATTTAGCTATTATACTGAGAAAAGCTGTGTTTTTTTAAAGGATGTTCTTACCCCGATAAGACTGGATCTCCTCTAAAGAAGATAATCTGAAATTAATCATACGTAAACAAGGTAATTCCTATGGGCTATGAAAGCATGTTTTTGATCTATTCATAAACAAATGACAAACATGATATTAGAACAAAAATGAACAACTGTTGAACGTCAGACACGTATCGAGGCATATTATTTAAACAAAATGAGGCTCCAAGCATAGCATTACACGTGACAAGAAGAAAATACATACCAATTCACCTGGTAACGCCGTAAAATAAAATTCACACAATATTCTAACGTTTAAAGAACGAAAGTTAGATAATAGGTTTTAAACGAATATGGTAGAAAATGTATACTATCTGAGTAGTAGAGTAGAAGGAAAACAAAGATGAAGTAGTCGACCTATATATAGTAGACCTGGCTGTTAGCTCGAACATATTAATTGTCACAGTTATCGCATAATGTACAATTTCAATGTCCAAACGACACATATACTTGATCAGCTGTTAAGATCTACAATAACACTTTGTGGAATTTTCTATTTTACAATAAGTCATTCCGTTTCCTAGTCTCAAAAGAGCAAGATGGAATACACATTATTCCCTTGAGTTGAAAAAAAACTTGTCTTACAAATGACATAGCTGATGGGGACAATATTATTCTTTCAGACCTGAAAAAATCACCTCGACAAAATCATTTGTTTGATCACTTCGTCCTTGGCATATTGGATTGGTAGGTTGCCTGCCGTGTCCCTCACATCTGACTTGGCTCCATTCTCTAGGAGATAGAACACCAAGGCCTTCTCAGGAGATAGTTCGCCCTTGTAATACTCATCAGAGATCTGAAACATACAAACATATATATTTTTGTTATTAGAACAGCATCGTCCATCAAAAGTCAGGTTGGATGAGCATCATATGCATATTTTGACGATGCCTCTTGGAATTACACCAGTGGAATCTCTATTTTTGTTGTTTAGATTTCTCAACACACACAAACACTCGCTCAAACGCCAACATACATATTTCTTGGCCAATCACGGGTATCAGATTCTTGGATTCACTAATAACAGTAATTGAGACTACAGTTTCTGAGAGTAGTGATACCGGACTGGAATATCCGTTACAACTTTCTACTGTAAGTGAATGCGGTATTTTGAAAGAAACTAAAAATAAGAAATCAGTAGGTTTGGATGGAATATTTATTTTTTATTTAAATGTCCATAAATGAAATCATTCGACAAATAAGCTATCTGATTAACGAATCAATTATCCAAGGTATAGTTCCAAAGAAAGGGAAGATTGCTATAAAAAAAAGTCCCTTTAAACAAAATACACTTGAAAAGAAACAACATACTTTTCGTAGAGCAATCGGGTTTTCGTACGATTTCCGTGCGGAGGCTGCGGAGACTGCACTGAGATTGCACGATTTCCGTACAATCTTCAAGCATCCTCTGTACGGATTTGCCACGGCCTGCCCCCGAGGGCCTATACAAGAAATGCCATGAGGCTCGTAGATAATGTAAACATAAACATAGTAGCCCGTAGCCTCCTACGATGCTCCAAAAATCGCACGAAATATCGTAGACTAATAATTTATCGTACGGTGCCCGGGGCAAATGTAATCTAGGCATTAAGATGAGCGTACGTTCTAGCTATCTTTTGGTATGACTCACCTTTCTTAGAGTGTCAGTTTTTTGCACGATGTTCACGCTCTTATAGCAGAGTCTAATGGCTTCATTCAGACACGTCTGGCCGTCAGTTGACTGGACATTGAGATCAGCTCCCTCAGAAACTAACTTTTCAACGATGGACGTGTGACCGTGTTGTATGGCAAGATGGATATCAGTTAAATCATTCTGGGCGAGCTGGATATAAAAAAATACGCAGCATGAAAGCTTGAGATTTGGTTTTTGTTGTGCTAGTAAAGTCAAATTTTTGTGAACACAAGTACTGTCATGTGATCAATTAAACCAATAATTCGAATACATTTGAAGCAAACATTCTAACTTTTCTATTAAGTACATACAAAACAGCTTTGATATCCAACTAGTGTTACAATTACGTGTGGTGACTATTGGCGATACAAAATCGAATTGGTCAATTCTGAAAAAATAATGATAGGTAGCCTATGACTAATATTCGCTTAATTGAATTTCAGTAATTTCTACATGCATTTATTAAATACATCAACGTAGATGAATTCGACATAAAGCGTTTTTGTTATTATTTAACCTTGTAATTTGAACGGTCGATGAATAGATCAGCAATGCTCTGGTACCCGAGAGATGAAGACAATTGAAGAGGTGTGTGCCCATTAATGTCTCCTGTGTCAGAAAGTGCTCCTCCTGCCAGAAGGACTTTAACGATATTAAGATAACCATTTTGAACAGCATGGTGTAGAGGAGTCATACAATCATTATCTCCTTTATTCACCTCAGCTTCTTGGGTGATGAGATATTTAGTGACATCAAGATGACCCTTCTGGGAAGCAATGTGTAATGCAGTCCTGCCGTCATTATCTCCCTCATTCACATCAGCTTCTTCACTGATGAGAAATTTCATGACATCAAGATGACCATTGATATCAGCCTTGTGTAGGGCAGTCGCACCGTCATTGTCTCCCTTATTCACCTCAGCTCCTTCACTGATGAGATATTTCAGGACATCAAGATGACCCTTCTGGGAAGCAATGTGTAATGCAGTCCTGCCGTCATTATCTCCCTCATTCACATCAGCTTCTTCACTGATGAGATATTTCAGGACATCAAGATGACCCTCCTGGGCAGTACAGTGTAGTGCACTCCTACCGTCATTAACTCCCTTATTCACCTCAGCTCCTTGACTGATGAGATATTTCATGACATCAAGATGACCATTGAAAGCAGCACTGTGTAGTGCACTCCTACCGTCATTAACTCCCTTATTCACCTCAGCTCCTTGACTGATGAGATATTTCATGACATCAAGATGACCATTGAAAGCAGCACTGTGTAGTGCACTCCTACCGTCATTATCTCCTTCATTCACCTCAGTTCCTTGACTGATGAGATATTTCATGACATCAAGATGACCATTGAAAGCAGCACTGTGTAGTGCACTCCTACCGTCATTATCTCCCTTATTCACCTCAGCTCCTTGACTGATGAGATATTTCATGACATCAAGATGACCCTTCTGAGCAGCACTGTGTAATGCAGTCCAACCGTCATTACCCACCTTGGTCACCTCAGCTCCTTGACTGATGAGATATTTCAGGACATCAAGATGACCCTTCTGGGAAGCAATGTGTAATGCAGTCCTGCCGTCATTATCTCCCTCATTCACATCAGCTTCTTCACTGATGAGATATTTCAGGACATCAAGATGACCCTCCTGGGCAGTACAGTGTAGTGCACTCCTACCGTCATTAACTCCCTTATTCACCTCAGCTCCTTGACTGATGAGATATTTCATGACATCAAGATGACCATTGAAAGCAGCACTGTGTAGTGCACTCCTACCGTCATTAACTCCCTTATTCACCTCAGCTCCTTGACTGATGAGATATTTCATGACATCAAGATGACCATTGAAAGCAGCACTGTGTAGTGCACTCCTACCGTCATTATCTCCTTCATTCACCTCAGTTCCTTGACTGATGAGATATTTCATGACATCAAGATGACCATTGAAAGCAGCACTGTGTAGTGCACTCCTACCGTCATTATCTCCCTTATTCACCTCAGCTCCTTGACTGATGAGATATTTCATGACATCAAGATGACCCTTCTGAGCAGCACTGTGTAATGCAGTCCAACCGTCATTGCCCACCTTGGTCACCTCAGCTCCTTGACTGATGAGATATTTCATGACATCAAGATGACCATTGAAAGCAGCACTGCGTAGTGCACTCCTACCGTCATTATCTCCTTCATTCACCTCAGCTCCTTGACTGATGAGATATTTCATGACATCAAGATGACCATTGAAAGCAGCACTGTGTAGTGCACTCCTACCGTCATTATCTTCCTTATTCACCTCAGCTCCTTGACTGATGAGATATTTCATGACATCAAGATGACCATTGAAAGCAGCACTGTGTAGTGCACTCCTACCGTCATTATCTCCCTTATTCACCTCAGCTCCTTGACTGATGAGATATTTCATGACATCAAGATGACCCTTCTGAGCAGCACTGTGTAATGCAGTCCAACCGGCGTTATCTCCCTTGGTCACCTCAGCTCCTTGACTGATCAGATATTTCATGACATCAAGATGACCATTGAAAGCAGCACTGTGTAGTGCACTCCTACCGTCATTATCTCCCTTATTCACCTCAGCTCCTTGACTGATGAGATATTTCATGACATCAAGATGACCCTTCTGAGCAGCACTGTGTAATGCAGTCCAACCGGCGTTATCTCCCTTGGTCACCTCAGCTCCTTGACTGATCAGATATTTCATGACATCAAGATGACCCTCCTGACCAGCCTTGTGTAATGCAGTCCTACCGTCATTATCTCCCTTATTCACCTTAGCTCCTTGACTGATCAGATATTTGATGACCTCAAGATGACCATTGAAAGCAGCAATGTGTAGTGCAATCCTACCGTCATTAACTCCCTTATTCACCTCAGCTCCTTGACTGATGAGATATTTCATGACATCAAGATGACCATTGAAAGCAGCACTGTGTAGTGCACTCCTACCGTCATTATCTCCTTCATTCACCTCAGTTCCTTGACTGATGAGATATTTCATGACATCAAGATGACCATTGAAAGCAGCACTGTGTAGTGCACTCCTACCGTCATTATCTCCCTTATTCACCTCAGCTCCTTGACTGATGAGATATTTCATGACATCAAGATGACCCTTCTGAGCAGCACTGTGTAATGCAGTCCAACCGTCATTACCCACCTTGGTCACCTCAGCTCCTTGACTGATGAGATATTTCAGGACATCAAGATGACCCTTCTGGGAAGCAATGTGTAATGCAGTCCTGCCGTCATTATCTCCCTCATTCACATCAGCTTCTTCACTGATGAGATATTTCAGGACATCAAGATGACCCTCCTGGGCAGTACAGTGTAGTGCACTCCTACCGTCATTAACTCCCTTGTTCACCTCAGCTCCTTGACTGATGAGATATTTCATGACATCAAGATGACCATTGAAAGCAGCACTGTGTAGTGCACTCCTACCGTCATTAACTCCCTTATTCACCTCAGCTCCTTGACTGATGAGATATTTCATGACATCAAGATGACCATTGAAAGCAGCACTCTGTAGTGCACTCCTACCGTCATTATCTCCTTCATTCACCTCAGTTCCTTGACTGATGAGATATTTCATGACATCAAGATGACCATTGAAAGCAGCACTGTGTAGTGCACTCCTACCGTCATTATCTCCCTTATTCACCTCAGCTCCTTGACTGATGAGATATTTCATGACATCAAGATGACCCTTCTGAGCAGCACTGTGTAATGCAGTCCAACCGTCATTGCCCACCTTGGTCACCTCAGCTCCTTGACTGATGAGATATTTCGTGACATCAAGATGACCATTGAAAGCAGCACTGCGTAGTGCACTCCTACCGTCATTATCTCCTTCATTCACCTCAGCTCCTTGACTGATGAGATATTTCATGACATCAAGATGACCATTGAAAGCAGCACTGTGTAGTGCACTCCTACCGTCATTATCTTCCTTATTCACCTCAGCTCCTTGACTGATGAGATATTTCATGACATCAAGATGACCATTGAAAGCAGCACTGTGTAGTGCACTCCTACCGTCATTATCTCCCTTATTCACCTCAGCTCCTTGACTGATGAGATATTTCATGACATCAAGATGACCCTTCTGAGCAGCACTGTGTAATGCAGTCCAACCGTCATTGCCCACCTTGGTCACCTCAGCTCCTTGACTGATGAGATATTTCGTGACATCAAGATGACCATTGAAAACAGCACTGCGTAGTGCACTCCTACCGTCATTATCTCCTTCATTCACCTCAGCTCCTTGACTGATGAGATATTTCATGACATCAAGATGACCATTGAAAGCAGCACTGTGTAGTGCACTCCTACCGTCATTATCTTCCTTATTCACCTCAGCTCCTTGACTGATGAGATATTTCATGACATCAAGATGACCATTGAAAGCAGCACTGTGTAGTGCACTCCTACCGTCATTATCTCCCTTATTCACCTCAGCTCCTTGACTGATGAGATATTTCATGACATCAAGATGACCCTTCTGAGCAGCACTGTGTAATGCAGTCCAACCGGCGTTATCTCCCTTGGTCACCTCAGCTCCTTGACTGATCAGATATTTCATGACATCAAGATGACCCTCCTGACCAGCCTTGTGTAATGCAGTCCTACCGTCATTATCTCCCTTATTCACATCAGCTCCTTGACTGATCAGATATTTGATGACCTCAAGATGACCATTGAAAGCAGCAATGTGTAGTGCAATCCTACCGTCATTAACTCCCTTATTCACCTCAGCTCCTTGACTGATGAGATATTTCATGACATCAAGATGACCATTGAAAGCAGCACTGTGTAGTGCACTCCTACCGTCATTATCTCCTTCATTCACCTCAGTTCCTTGACTGATGAGATATTTCATGACATCAAGATGACCATTGAAAGCAGCACTGTGTAGTGCACTCCTACCGTCATTATCTCCCTTATTCACCTCAGCTCCTTGACTGATGAGATATTTCATGACATCAAGATGACCCTTCTGAGCAGCACTGTGTAATGCAGTCCAACCGTCATTACCCACCTTGGTCACCTCAGCTCCTTGACTGATGAGATATTTCAGGACATCAAGATGACCCTTCTGGGAAGCAATGTGTAATGCAGTCCTGCCGTCATTATCTCCCTCATTCACATCAGCTTCTTCACTGATGAGATATTTCAGGACATCAAGATGACCCTCCTGGGCAGTACAGTGTAGTGCACTCCTACCGTCATTAACTCCCTTATTCACCTCAGCTCCTTGACTGATGAGATATTTCATGACATCAAGATGACCATTGAAAGCAGCACTGTGTAGTGCACTCCTACCGTCATTAACTCCCTTATTCACCTCAGCTCCTTGACTGATGAGATATTTCATGACATCAAGATGACCATTGAAAGCAGCACTGTGTAGTGCACTCCTACCGTCATTATCTCCTTCATTCACCTCAGTTCCTTGACTGATGAGATATTTCATGACATCAAGATGACCATTGAAAGCAGCACTGTGTAGTGCACTCCTACCGTCATTATCTCCCTTATTCACCTCAGCTCCTTGACTGATGAGATATTTCATGACATCAAGATGACCCTTCTGAGCAGCACTGTGTAATGCAGTCCAACCGTCATTGCCCACCTTGGTCACCTCAGCTCCTTGACTGATGAGATATTTCATGACATCAAGATGACCATTGAAAGCAGCACTGCGTAGTGCACTCCTACCGTCATTATCTCCTTCATTCACCTCAGCTCCTTGACTGATGAGATATTTCATGACATCAAGATGACCATTGAAAGCAGCACTGTGTAGTGCACTCCTACCGTCATTATCTTCCTTATTCACCTCAGCTCCTTGACTGATGAGATATTTCATGACATCAAGATGACCATTGAAAGCAGCACTGTGTAGTGCACTCCTACCGTCATTATCTCCCTTATTCACCTCAGCTCCTTGACTGATGAGATATTTCATGACATCAAGATGACCCTTCTGAGCAGCACTGTGTAATGCAGTCCAACCGGCGTTATCTCCCTTGGTCACCTCAGCTCCTTGACTGATCAGATATTTCATGACATCAAGATGACCCTCCTGACCAGCCTTGTGTAATGCAGTCCTACCGTCATTATCTCCCTTATTCACCTTAGCTCCTTGACTGATCAGATATTTCATGACATCAAGGTGACCATTCTGAGCAGCACTGTGTAGTGCAGTCCAACCGTCATTATTTCCCTTGGTCACCTCAGCTCCTTGACTGATGAGATATTTCAGGACATCACGATAACCCTCCTGGGCAGTACAGTGTAGTGCAGTCACACCTTCATTATCTCCCTTATTCACCTCAGCTCCTTGACTGATGAGATATTTCATGACATTAAGATGACCCTCCTGGGCAGTACAGTGTAGTGCACTCCTACCGTCATTAACTCCCTTATTCACCTCAGCTCCTTGACTGATGAGATATTTCATGACATCAAGATGACCATTGAAAGCAGCACTGTGTAGTGCACTCCTACCGTCATTAACTCCCTTATTCACCTCAGCTCCTTGACTGATGAGATATTTCATGACATCAAGATGACCATTGAAAGCAGCACTGTGTAGTGCACTCCTACCGTCATTATCTCCTTCATTCACCTCAGTTCCTTGACTGATGAGATATTTCATGACATCAAGATGACCATTGAAAGCAGCACTGTGTAGTGCACTCCTACCGTCATTATCTCCCTTATTCACCTCAGCTCCTTGACTGATGAGATATTTCATGACATCAAGATGACCCTTCTGAGCAGCACTGTGTAATGCAGTCCAACCGTCATTGCCCACCTTGGTCACCTCAGCTCCTTGACTGATGAGATATTTCATGACATCAAGATGACCATTGAAAGCAGCACTGCGTAGTGCACTCCTACCGTCATTATCTCCTTCATTCACCTCAGCTCCTTGACTGATGAGATATTTCATGACATCAAGATGACCATTGAAAGCAGCACTGTGTAGTGCACTCCTACCGTCATTATCTTCCTTATTCACCTCAGCTCCTTGACTGATGAGATATTTCATGACATCAAGATGACCATTGAAAGCAGCACTGTGTAGTGCACTCCTACCGTCATTATCTCCCTTATTCACCTCAGCTCCTTGACTGATGAGATATTTCATGACATCAAGATGACCCTTCTGAGCAGCACTGTGTAATGCAGTCCAACCGGCGTTATCTCCCTTGGTCACCTCAGCTCCTTGACTGATCAGATATTTCATGACATCAAGATGACCCTCCTGACCAGCCTTGTGTAATGCAGTCCTACCGTCATTATCTCCCTTATTCACCTTAGCTCCTTGACTGATCAGATATTTCATGACATCAAGGTGACCATTCTGAGCAGCACTGTGTAGTGCAGTCCAACCGTCATTATTTCCCTTGGTCACCTCAGCTCCTTGACTGATGAGATATTTCAGGACATCACGATAACCCTCCTGGGCAGTACAGTGTAGTGCAGTCACACCTTCATTATCTCCCTTATTCACCTCAGCTCCTTGACTGATGAGATATTTCATGACATTAAGATGACCCTCCTGACCAGCCTTGTGTAATGCAGTCCTACCGTCATTATCTCCCTTATTCACCTTAGCTCCTTGACTGATCAGATATTTGATGACCTCAAGATGACCATTGAAAGCAGCAATGTGTAGTGCAATCCTACCGTCATTATCTCCCTTATTCACATCAGCTCCTTCACTGATGAGATATTTCATGACATCAAGGTGACCATTCTGAGCAGCACTGTGTAGTGCAGTCCAACCGTCATTATCTCCCTTGGTCACCTCAGCTCCTTGACTGATGAGATATTTCAGGACATCACGATAACCCTCCTGGGCAGTACAGTGTAGTGCAGTCACACCTTCATTATCTCCCTTATTCACCTCAGCTCCTTGACTGATGAGATATTTCATGACATCAAGATGACCCTCCTGACCAGCCTTGTGTAATGCAGTCCTACCGTCATTATCTCCCTTATTCACCTTAGCTCCTTGACTGATCAGATATTTGATGACCTCAAGATGACCATTGAAAGCAGCAATGTGTAGTGCAATCCTACCGTCATTATCTCCCTTATTCACATCAGCTCCTTCACTGATGAGATATTTCATGACATCAAGGTGACCATTCTGAGCAGCACTGTGTAGTGCAGTCCAACCGTCATTATCTCCCTTGGTCACCTCAGCTCCTTGACTGATGAGATATTTCAGGACATCACGATAACCCTCCTGGGCAGTACAGTGTAGTGCAGTCACACCTTCATTATCTCCCTTATTCACCTCAGCTCCTTGACTGATGAGATATTTCATGACATCAAGATGACCTTCGAAAGCAGCACTGTGTAGTGCAGTCCTACCGTCATTAATTCCCTTATTCACCTCAGCTCCTTGACTGATGAGATATTTCATGACATCAAGATGACCCTCGTGGGCAGTACAGTCTAGGGCAGTCGCACCTTCATTATCTCCTTTATATACAACAGCTCCTTGACTGATCAGATATTTCAGGACATCAATATGACCCTCCTGGGCAGCACTGTGTAATGTAGTCCAACCTTCATTATTTCCCTTGGTCACCTCAGCTCCTTGACTGATCAGATATTTCAGGACATCAAGATGACCCTCCTGACCAGCCTTGTGTAATGCAGTCGCACCTGTATTATCTCCCTTATTCACATCAGCTCCTTGACTGATCAGATATTTGATGACCTCAAGATGACCATTGAAAGCAGCAATGTGTAGTGCAATCCTACCGTCATTAACTCCCTTATTCACCTCAGCTCCTTGACTGATGAGATATTTCATGACATCAAGATGACCATTGAAAGCAGCACTG